>JAVQKG010426682.1:0-11564 GCA_036025885.1 Hypseleotris bucephala | reverse complement strand
ATTCATCAAAAGAGCTCTTAGCAACTTTTTTCCTAATCACGATTAAATTTTAATTTTATTGTTGCCCCACTTGAAAAACCTAGGGGAAACACTGATATCGCCCAACCCTTCAAATAGCCTAAACAAGAAAATACTATTCCTCTGTTCATATAAAATCCCTAGTATCAGCAGCACCTGAGACGGCTCATTGACACATCACTTTTCAAGCTTCTCATGTTCCACTTCTACTGACAGCTTATTCCGGCTCATCAAACCCGGACTTTGTGTAATGCCATAATAAGTCATTGAGATTTTATGAGGTGTGAAGTTCTTGCTGTTACCTTGATGTGCAGCCAAGTTTAGAGCAAGCCTTCAACACTTCGAAGGGCATGGCTTAAAGAGGGCCTATCAGAGCTTTCTGATAATTGAAGTATGTTTGTTAACGTATGCTGAGGTGTTGAACTTCTCATGAGCTGAAAAGATTTTATTTTAACTTGATCCTACCACTATGTAGATTGAAACTACTTCTATTGATTGCAGTTGATTTAGTTGTAAAGGTTGTGTGTTGTTTAGTAGGTTTAAAGAGGGCTTAGAAGGAACATGGCAACACATCCCAAAAAACAAGTTGAACAAAATATAGCATTTAGTATTTTACATTTCTATTTACTTTGCTACTACTTTGTATCACTTGCATTGGCTGTAGTAGTGAAGTAGCCAGCAGGGGGAAAGAGGGCCTTAAAAGTGACATGCACCTTATCTGAACCTTTAAGAAGACAGAAAGCAATACGTCCCAAACTTAGGTTTAAATATTAATAATAATATTGCATCGGTTTTATATAGTACTTTCTCAACACTCAAAGACGCTTTACAATTGCATTATTCATTCACGTCACAGTCACATCCAGTGTAATCTACCCTGGGGCACACTGACAGAGACATGGCTGCCAGTCTGTACCTACGTCCCCTACAACAACCACCAAATACCAATCAGCAATCACACAACCACATTCACAACAGTATAAGCTCGGACGGGGATTAGAAATAATAATACATAATTGTTTTAGAATTTTTTAAAGAACATGAAATGTTAATCTTGAAGTGAACTAAATGAATTCAGAAAGCTCAAAACAGCGATGTTAAGTTCATGTGCGGTCCAAACCAGGGCAACTCACCACTTTGAGGAGGGCATATACGGTTAATACAGTAACACAACTAACAACTGCCCTCTGTTACTGCCCTGCTTCTGATCTTAATTACCTCCTCTGTGGTATGTGGGGAATTCACTGTTAGAGGTTGGCTGTGTGCTACCAGTCCTGTCCAGTCAGCTGTGCCCGCTTTATTTTGCTTGTCTCACATTTCCAGGACTAGCAGGATTTAACATGGATTTTCCTCCCCCTTCTCTTCTCTGTCTGCTCAAAGAGGTGTTTAGTCTGAGGCTGTTTTTCCCAGCCACACTGCTCTGTATTGGACCAATGGTGCATCAGGCCTGTGAGAGTTACAGTAAAAAATCTCCCCCTGGCACAGTGTGGTCTTGTTTCAGGTGTGCTCAAAGAAGTCACAGAGGCTAAATGCATTTTAATGGGGCAAGGCGATTAGAATCAAATTCTTACAGGACATTGGGGTACTCTGAAATCAAGCCACATGGAGTCAGTATTATCATTGTGCCAGGCCTAACCTTGGATAAATGGAGAGGTGTAAACTATGCAAATTAAGTAAATACACAAGTTACAAACAAGGAGGCAATCGTAAAGAAAATGTATTACCTTTTTCAAAGTTTTGAATGCAAATCCCCTATAGACAGCAAACAACATGTCTAGTAATGATTAACAAGCTATATCATTTGTCATTGCATCATTACAATGGATGAGCTCTGTCAAACTGTAGTGTGGGTGGAAGTTTATAAAGTAGTGTTAGTAGGACTGTAAAAACCTAAAACATTGTCGCTACCTAGTTTTTTTATATTTCATTGCTTGTTTGGTTTAGTTTGTGTCATAACATAGTGACTAGTTTCAGGAGGAAATCCAATTTGTCTGGTTATCTCTAGTTGAGGCATAAGTGTGTAGCTCTCTGTGGTGACACTGGGAGAGTGTACATCTTGTGCACATCTTACAACATGTACCTCTGTTGTTAGTAACATCTGAGCACAACAATAGAACTCATCACTATGATAAAGCCTATTCTGTAATTGAATGTTTAATTAATATTATTGATCCTTTAAAATCTTAAAACGTGTGCTAATAACATGTTTTAGACTTGGTTATGTAAGAAACAAGGCAATTTGTGGATCATATTAGAACTTTTGATAACTGTACAAACTGTTTTACACCAAATTGTAACTGTTTAAACTTGTGTTATGTGGTTCTAATGGCCTACATGAGAACAACTAAAGCAAGGTTAGGCTAATTAAAATTAATAAAAAAAAAAAAATCAAAAAGGGCCAAATGACTGTACTACACTGATGATGAGCCTAAACTAGGACTGTCCCCAATAAATAGGAACATCTGGTCACCCTCCCAACACATGACATGAGCTGCAGCTACCTGTCACCTTGGTCACGTGTTGAGCGGCGCGGGTCACGCAGCGGCTCACGTCCATCGGTGCTCCCTCACGCACAGCCGCACGTCACCGGGCCGTGCGTGAGCCAGGGCGCCATGGGTCCACCAACTCTTCCAACCATTTAGTCTTTTACTGTAGTACTCCGAGCACAAAGACTGTCAAAAGTCACTTCCCAAATACACAGTCCAGTAGGGCTACATGCTCCTCCGACTGTGGCTTGGAGAAAAATGTAGTCTTTCCCCCCACGCAACTCAGCTGGAATCTTTGCAGAACATGTTCACATAAAAACAAAAATCCTGCGTAATAACAAACGGATGACCTGTATAAAATCCATCTGTGCGCCTCTGCTCGCTACAGAAAAAAAGCCATACGATTTCCGTGATTTTTAACGGCCTCTCTTCCTGCTAACTTTGCGGGTTTTCTTCAATGTTGTCATATTTTGGAAGTTTAAACGCTGAACATACCTCAAGTTGATAGCAAGAGCTAATTACAAGTAACTTCACATGCCTTGCTCCAGTATCCACAATAGCAGTGTATTCTGTAACGGGAGAAGCAGCGTCTGATGCATAGGAAAGTCAGATTTTTATGAAGCTACTATCAGTAAACGCCAAGAGTTCCTGGGTTATGCTAAAGAACATGCATCCGAGCAATAATGTAATCCAAAAAACATATATAATGATTTATATATGACAATAATCCACTACAGTTCACGACTTTCTCCAGTCAAAACAATGTGAAAAGTATCTTCGTCCGAAAAAGTCAAACTTCCTGACAGAAAGATGTCGTCGCCTCATTGGACATAGCTTTTAATCCCTGATAAATGATGCAAAATGTAATCCAACATCGAAAACACGCCGTTAGAAGTTTCCCAGTCCCACTGTCCGTGTGGAAAAACAGAGTTATTCTCCAGAGATTTCACTAAAGTGTCTAAATAAGCGCAGTGGCGTGCCCGGGGGCGCGCTGTTGTTACTCGGTCGAGATCTTCACGGGAACGCGCATGGTGTTATTAGTGGGACGTACCGACGTGGCGTGCGTAAGCAGCGTGAGGTGTTCAGGCCCTCACTACTGTGGGAAAATTATGTATCTGTATTATTGGCCCAATTTTAAAACGTACAGTTTAAGTGTATATTTTAGTCATATTTATCTTGGATAATGACACGTTGGACTTGATAAAAAAACAAGACATTATCACTATTATGTAGTTATTAAATGAAATCATGCACACCACAGTACAGTGTATTTTGCAAGCCTCTACTTTTAGGAGAACAAAGTTGCAGAAATAAAATAGCATAAATGAACAGTGTTGTAGTAAACACAACAGCCAAGTATTTTAAACACCAGAATTTTAATTTTTAAAGCATGTAAGAAAAAAAACTGATGAAAGAGCACAATATGAGTGTAAAAAGGGGTGTTTTTACAGAATTAAAAAGAATGAGAAAAAGACTGTGGACACAGTCAGTCGTCCTTTTGCTGTAAGGCCACCTCACTCCTCATGTCTGAAATATAAAATACATTTCCAAAAGATGCATATTTAAAATATTTCAATGACAACATTATTGAAAGATTTACAAGTTGAGCACAAAAATGAAATGACACACACACATTATACATGTCTATCATTCACCTGAGCCTCTTGGCACCAGTGTAAGGTGTACCTTATTTGTTTTATTACAGTTAGGACATTGATTTAAAAGGTTTAAAGTTGTACCTTGGCAAACTGCACATGGACATCAACAAACACTCTAAACACTTGTTTTAAAGCATTCTTAAGAGAATAATGATCAAAGAAATAAAAACAAGGAACACATCTATAGACAGTAGGATCAGAATTACTGTCCAATATGACATTAAACAAAAACTATTGCTGCTGTAAAGTCAAGCAATGCAATAAATGAAGAAAGGCGTGATTCAAGTTTGAAAAGAGAAATACGGTTAGATTTAATTTCTTATAAGGCTTATTTCAAAAAGTAGCAAACATCTATCTTTTGTCTTCTGCACAGCATGCTCAAATTCACAGTAAACTTTCAGTCACAAAAGTACAATGTGTCATTCAAGTGTCTGGCGTCAAGTCTCAGCGGTGCTCGTTTTGTAAAAGTAAGATTTTCATAATGGCTTTTGATAAAATAGTAAGTATGTCTCACTAAATAAACCATATATTAAAAAAAGGAATGAATGCAAAGTTTTCCAATTCTAGACGCTATTATCACATCTTGCCCACCAGAGGGAGCTATGCCATTTGGAAAGCAGAACACAAAGGGGGAAATGCCTTCTCTTTCTACAGTACTGTGAAAAATAGGTCCCTAATGTATATATGGCAAAAAATTAGAAGGCATTTGAAAAGAGAAACCAGCCAAAAGTGTATGTGTCTAGGTCCCCATTTATAAACATGCTTAGTTACAATAAATAGGAGGTATCACAAGACCGTTACAGAGGGACTAAATTGTGTGGTTCGGTTAAGTCAAAATCAATTAGCCTAGATTCTGATAAAGCTTTAAGTTTAAGTTCAACAGACTAGGCCATAGATTCTTGGTGATTATCTTGTCTGGTGAGTTGGTGTGCAAGTACAGTATATGGGAATGTATACAAGTTACATACAACATCTCTATTTATATACAGACAGGATACAAAACACAATCTTTTAAAGGTTTTCAATGATAAAAAGCAAAAAGAGGGAGGGTTCATTTATGCCGTGACATAAATGAAATCCCATCTCTAAGACATTAAAACATAAAATTCACAATTACAGTCATAAGATCTAAGGCAGTTTAAGAACCAGTAATAACATGCAAAAATAAGACTTGTATTGGTCAAATATAAAAATGGACAGTGATGTGAACAGCAGTCAAAACAAAGAGGTGAGCTGTTGCTAATGTGCGTAATGAGGATCTTGAATGTACCCTGTTTGCTTCTTGAGTACTGTGCAAATGTTTTAGGTAGGTGGTTGTAGGCTGCTTACGTCTTTTTGTCTCTTCGTTGCCCGACTCAGATGTTGAGATTAGGTTTTTGAAGCTAAATAAGATGGTAGGAGGCAAGGGAACATGTTAAAATGGCAAGATACTGTAAAAACTTTGGATTGAGACCAAAAATGACACCCTAAAACCCTAATTTGCACAAGTCATGATTCAAGGACTGGTTTGTTGAAGTTGATTAAGGGAGTATATGTAGTTTGCAGTCATCACAGTATGGCAATGTAACTGGATTATTTATATTAAATAAATACTTACTATGCACTATCACATGCTTAAATCTACCCAATAGAAAGACATTCTAGTACGGCCCCACTGTGCTCTGCCCCTATCATTTTCAGTTTAGCTCAAATGGGAGCTTACATACAACAGGGACAAGGTTTGCCTGAGGAACTGTAAATGTCAAAATGAATCGTAACTCAATTTAGAAATAAACTTACTTGCACAATACTGCAATTTACTGATGTTATTGTAAAAGTGATGTTATCCAACTACACAAAATCCTCTTTAAGTATCGGGAATACTTGGGAAGTCTTGACTGATCTTGTGCATGCCGTCTTGTAAAACACTTGTTTGCCTGAGCATACAGTTTGTGTGATAAAAAGGAATGGTGCAAAATCAAAATGCAAACAAATTAAAAAAGGTAAATAAAACATTTAAAATTACACTCCCCTTACCAGAGAAGACATTTGGTCACAAATTCAAAGAAAATATAAAAAATAAAATTCACTCATGCGTCATTGTGTTTGGCCTGTCGTTTTCAACCTTGTGCATGTTTCGGATCATGTACATATCAGGCCTGCACAACATATTGCAAATGTATTGTCATTGTAATTTTATCAGTGACGCAATATCCATATTGCAACTAAATGTAATGTAATCATGTTCACTTGACAGATTTAAATTGTAAAGATCAATATCCAATCAGAAGCTTAAATTAAACCACACTGTGACCAAATATTACTAAAAGACCTGATTTAGTCCTGGTTAGGTTACACTTGTAATTTTGACAGATTCGACCTAATTGAAAATGTCCGGAAAAAAAGATTACCAAAATATTTCAGTCACATTGTCATGGGAAGTTTGGACATCATTATTGTACCACATATTGCATGTTGTGTTTTCTACCATTGTGCAGCCCTAGTACATTTAGGTGGTGTTAAATGAAGGGAGGTAAGGCCAGGATGGGACATACAGTAGAAGGACTTCATGGTGACTTGGTGATGTTTTCTGACTCCTTGTTGGCCCAGCGCTCTTTGTACTGTTTGCGTCCGAAGCCCTCGTCATAGTTGCCTTTGCTTTTGAACAACTGCTGGTAATGGGCCTTGCAGTAAAATTCACCTTGGAGGGCTGCATATGTCCCGAGGCTATAGGGGACAGAAACAAGGGCAAAAACAGGGGATTATAAGTAATGTATAGGTTGGAAATGTATGACCATTTTTATACACAATTTGAAATAAAACAAAAATGCAAGGAAAGAGATAATGGAGCTAGGAGACACATAATGAAAAAGAGAATAAAATCCAAGATGCCATCAATTAACTAGGAGAAGTAAAAAAAACGGATCCATAAAAATCCAGGATATAGGGAAATACGTAGATGAGGTTTGTAACAAGAAAACGATCAAAAGTAATACTGATATTTCAATTATTAGTTTGGCAGAAATCAATTCTGATCCATGTTTTGTAAACCTGTTTCGACCGGCTATGTTTTTGTATGATAAATTATTCTTTTTGCACAATAGGTCAACATCAGCCATCTATATATTGGCCGATATAAGTCAGCCTTGTGAATGTCGGCCGATACTGATGTTGCGCCAATAACAATATTCATCCCTACTAATGAGAAGCAAGCGATAGAGGGAAAGGACAAGAAAACAGTAGTAAGTAAAGGCCTTATATAACACAAGAACACACCTGAGCTTGGAGTTGCAGTGCTTGCAGCAGAAGCATTTTGCATGAAAGATCAGGTTATTGGCGACCAGTCTCTCCATCGGGTAGACAGTCTTCTCACATGATGCGCACACCTCCTTCTGAGTCTTGAAGCTAAAGGACTGGAAATAACAATGTTCCGTTAGCTTAGCACATTAATAAACAGGCATCAGTCAAAACAGACACATGCACTGTACAATATACTGTACTTGAGGCTGTAACTCATAACTCGTTCTTTTGTTATACACATTACTGTATAGATTTTACATTAAAATTTACTATAATTCACTGTCTATTTTAGATACATTTAGGCATATTTACGTTTTGTTACATCCAACACACAATAATTAAAAACTCCAACCACTTTCTTACTTCTTCCAAGTTATAAACAAAGTCTTGAGTTAATTTTGCATAATACAGGAACTTAAAGACAGACAAATATCTTGCATTTTAAGCACTGTATGACAAAGCACTTACTAGTTCCTGTATCATAAGGCATTTTTTCCACATTCGGCAAATTTACCTTATATATGTCTTCTTAACAGTGCACAGCAACCAAATCATGCATGCAGGAATGTCTAAATATCTGACCCGCTATTGAACTTATATAAATCGTCTTATTGAGGCTAAAACCATGTAAGCATTTACCTTGGATCTCTGCACAGGCTTCTCTTCTGTGGTGCTTAACGACTCCTACAAAACAAATACAACACAAAGTTAGGCTAATAAAATGTACTAAACCTCTATTGAAAACATTCCAAGATCTCTATCAGTCCTGTCCTACCTTTCCCAGTTAAAGTATTGTTAATCTGATCTAACCCTTTTTTTGTCTTTGCTCCATCTGTCTGGGGCACCCCTGGGAGAGGATCAGGTGCCTTCTGCCTCGACATGTGAGCCCAGCTTTGGGACACAGCATGAGGGTTGTACAGTTAGCATAGTGGACCTCAGAACCAGTCATACAACCACTCAATAGGGTTTAGTAATAGAAGAGAAAACAAATGACGTCAACAATTGGGGTCTTTTCATCTTACTATGACATCCTGTCTGGAGCACTATCATCAGACACAATAAAAGGTGACTCTTACTGACTGACTAGCTTTTAATACATCACTACATCATTGCTCACTGGAGGCCATAGGGTTTAGGTAATGATACTAGTTTACAAAAAGTGACACAACTTTCAAGTATACAAGTATGCCCAAAAGTCGGAAACACTTCATCAGTTAAATGGGAAAGTGTGTTCTAACTTTTGGCTTGTACTTCAATTTGATTGCATTTTCTGGGAACGTTCTTTGAAATCGAAAATGACTATCAGAGTCTTTGAAAATACTGACGTTAGATGTCAGTAAAGTGTAATGTAGAGTCAGCCATTCTGCTAACACAGTAGGCAGAACACAGGGAAAGAACCCTAGTACGTGTAATGACAAATTAAAGCTTTTAATTCTTGGACATGTAGACTCCACACAGAGATTATAATTGGTCAGCCCAGAGATCTAAGCCACAACCCATTGCTATTGCTAAAAGGCATGAGTACTTTATTTTTGAAAATGTAGATTGTAGTTACCATTTTTTGATAGATTTTGACTACTTTACTTTTTGCCAGGCCATAGTAAAGTAATGTAATACAGTTTTAATAGCAGGTCCCCTACAGCTACACGCACTGCTACAAACACGTTTAGTCTGGGCAAACAGGTAGCTCAAGTGTTGATAATAAGCAGTCACAAAGTCAGAAATAGTTGAATGTGTAGCTATAGCAGAGTACTAGGGCTGAAGGCTGTCTCTGTTTCAGTCATGGGGAATGTCCAGTCACACTAATGCCTGTTATGTAAGTGCAGTTTGGCTGGAGGTAAGAAAATGTTAAAAATAAAGAATGCTTAAAATTCCCTGCCTGACCCTGTTCTATGGTGTAAAGTAGTAGTCTGTAGAGGCCAGGGAAGAGACTTAAGTAAAACTCGACTACTATTGGTCATAGTGGTAACCCTCTGATGTAGAGGGCAGGAGAGGGACTAATAAATAAGGGGCAAAATAATAAACAAGGGGCATAAAGCATTTTTAAATTATACTTTTTTATTTTTTTTCTTGAAAACTTGCAGTTTTTAAGTCCTGGGACAATAAAGCCTCTTATGTAAACATGCAGTGGCTGGAGGTAAGAAAATGTAAAAAAAAAATAATAATAAAAACAAAATAAAAAAGAAAAATTTGAGTGTCTGACCCTATTCTATGATGTGAAATAGGTTGTGCAGGGACTAAAGAAAATCTCAGCTATTGGTCTTAGTGGTAACCCACAAAGTCTGATCTGATGTTGCTATAATGGCCAGGGGTGGGTCTAGGGTCAAACAGTAATTATGGCAGATTACATGCTTTACACCATAGATATTATTTATTTATTTTACTTAAAAACAGACTACACCTTTAAATCATGGGTCCAGTCACCCTTAAGCAAACTTGACCCTGTTCTATGGTGTAAAACAGGTCATCTGTAGTCTGTAGAGGCCAGGAAAGGGACTAAAGTAAAATAATAATTATGACCAATTTCCTACTTTACATCATAGAACAGGGTCAGATGAAGCTTTTTTTTCAACTTTTTTTTTATTTTACAAAACATACAGAGTGATTTTCAACAAAAACCTGCAGCCTACACCTTTAAGTCATGGGTCCATTCCTTGGACCAGTCACACTAAAGCCTGTTATGTAAGTGTAGTTTGGCTGGAGGTGCACAGGTCATTGAGGTTAAGACATGGTTGGTTTCAAAGAGAAGCCGTTCTTTGACATGTGAGACTCAGCCCCAGGTTTTCAGCTCCATTGCACTTTAACTCACTAAATTCCTCACTTTAGAGCTCGTCAAACAAATCCTCAGTCAACAACAGGGGCACAAAAAGTAGGCTAAATACATACTGACTTTATACATAAAACTGACCCTATTAAAGCCTACCTGAGGGGGGTGGGGGGGGGGGGGGGTTATAGGGAGAGTCAGAATAACAAGCATAAGTCTGAAGTTGACTGTTTTTTAATAATAAAATTTGCATTGAATCAGCTGTGAATTTTAAAATAAAACATCAGCTATCTCCCATTGTTCCTGGTAGATTCTAGTTCTTGATAAATAAAGGATGTATTGACCAATCGGAGAATTGTCCTGCAATTGGTTTAAAACAAGTAGTTATTTGTTTTGTTTTTTTGCCCTATTTAGACATCTTGAATTGGCAGTTTCTTCCAGAGAATTTTATAGACGAGTAGACAGAACCACTAAAACTGCTGACAGACCGAATCAAATAACATGAATTAAAAACAGTTTGCTGCATCTGAAACACTAAAAGCATTACAAACAACCTGAGTGCACTGCTATATTTGAAGGCCTCGTCCAAGTAGAAGTAGGGTGTTGTCTATTTATCCACTCCGGATGACATGCTTTGAAGTGATTAGCACATTAACAGCTTCCGGTAGATGCAATCACTCACATGCCCAGTCAGTACTTGGACTGCTGCATCTATGCCTGGATCCTTCCTATGGGCTGTATACTATACATTACTGCTATCTATAACAGACACTTTGCTGACTGTATAGTACCAGACAGTACAAACCACTTCCTGTGACTGCACAACAAGGGTTTGCATAACTCTCATGCAATTTACCCCTAGTTCAATAAACTCAATGCACTTTACTTTGATGCATAAAAGCACAGACAACACTAAGTGCTAAGCTATTTTAGTATAGTCCTGGATTAGACTTGATTTACACCTAGTTTAATCCTGCTTTACGCTTATCTCTGGTTTAGTCCTGGTTTAAACCAAATTTAGTCCTTGTTTTTACAATTTTTACCTGCAATTTAGTCCTGTAGCCACGCTAATATGAGTCTAGGGCTGAAAGATTAATTGCAATGGAATCAAAATTTTAATTGTCACAATTAGCAAATCGCAAAGGCTGCAATTTTTTGGCAATATAATATTTCTGCAGAAAACAGAATATATGGTCAAAAACCTGCTTGCCTTGTAGATTTAACCTCTGAAAACATGTTCTGAAAGGCATGTGATTCTTGAGGAAGTTAATATTTTAGTCTTTTTACAAGACATGTGAACTGAATTTTGGCTTTAAAAACAAATTGCAAATATAATCGTAATTGCCATATCGTTCAGCC
>JAVQKG010426595.1:0-10892 GCA_036025885.1 Hypseleotris bucephala | reverse complement strand
AATAAAAACAAATAAGAACTTCTAAATAGAATGTAACAAAGTCCCCCAAGATCAACAACATTTTACATCTAACCCTACAAACATGCATATGCACAGTTTTGTATGTAAGAATGTATTGTAAGAATGCCACACTGAGATGTCTCTACCAACATAAGGCACAACTAGTAAAAGTGGATTTTTTTTATACTCAAAACAAAAAGTGTTGAGATTTTCAGTGGAGTTCGTCTTAGATGACAATTGATGTAAGGAGGCGGAAGCAGTAGATGATGTCACTGGGAATGGGAGGTTTGATCTCATTACCGTCGAGTCTGAGATAACGCAGTTGAGGAGCACTTTCATTTGTGTCGTCCACTGGGTCTGAGTCTGGACACACACTGGAGCCACTCACACCTGAAAATACCACAACAGATCCATCATCAACCAACAAGTCAATTATAAATGTGACCAAAACATTATTTGAATTTAGGAGGAATGGCTTACTTGTGATCTTGTTGTGGTCCAGGTACAGGTGTTCGAGTCTAGAGGGAATGAAGGGCACTTCAGTGAGCTGGTTGTGGGACAGCTGCAAGTCCAAAATACTTGAGACATTGAAGACATCTTTAGGAACCCCACTACTGGCAAGTTTGTTGTGGTTGAGTCTGATAAAGGTCATCTTTGGTAGACCTTTAAAATAACCTGGCGGGATCTTGTCAATGTTATTGCCATCCAGGTAGAGTTGTGTTGTGGTGGGTGGTAGTCCAACAGGCATACTGGTGAGCTGGTTCTTGGCTAAGTTGATCTGCACCAGGTTGTTTAGCCCCTTAAGGCTGACCTCTGTGACTGCATCGTCCATCAGTTTGTTGCTCTGAAGATCCAGGAGGCTCAGTTTGTTCAGTCCAGAGAAGACCCCTGCTGGGATCTTGGAGATGCGATTGCGAGATAGTCTAAGATGTTCCAGACTGGGGGGCAAGGGGGATGGCACAGAAGACAGCAAGTTGTCATCCATGTACAGATGAGCCAGACTGGACATTGCATTGAGGACACCTTGTTCGACCCCGTTACTTGTGATTTTATTACGGTTCAGGTTCAGCCACCGTATCTGTGTTGCATTACGCAGGGCATCGACAGATAGCACCTCGATTAAGTTATTCTGGAGGTACAGGTACCATGTGTGTGGAGGTATTTTAGGGACAGTGGTTAGGCCTTTGTTGTCACAGTAGACTGCTCGAGGGAAGTCAGGAGGACAGCGACACTCTTTGGGACAGGCTTGAATCTGGGCCATCATTTCTTCATAGGACATGTCCTGACTGAGAGAAGGCCCAACCAGACTCAGGATGTAGATGATGCTCAGGAGAACTTCCATTTTGTTTTCTCACCTGTTGAAATACACAGTGGTTTAGACAAACGGGTCAACACATCTTGGACAGTTTATTCCTTCGAGGAATTAGGCCAAGCTGTCTGATGATTATCAGTTAGAGGGCAATAGTCACTAAGTCCAATCCAAGCCAATTATGTTATTTAACTAACATGCATTAGCAAACAAAATACAAATTATACAGTATGTCTGGCTTAAAATACCAATTTACAGATACACTTATATTTTGTGGCCCATTACAGTAAATTCATATTAACATTTTCTGTCATCTGATGTATGAGGAAGATAAATTAAAAAGATGCTGCTGAATTAGTTTCCTTAGCTTCCATTGATTTCTCTGAGCTGACATCTGAGGCTTGTTTAAATATTTGGAACAGCCCAAACCATTTGTCTGGAACTCATTTGGAGTGGGTCAGACTTTTCCATGGACGAGAGCATTTCAAACTGAAAACCTGTGCACCTGTTTTTTTCACTGTTAGCTTCTTAATGTGCTGGTACAAATATGATAACATTAAACAAATACACAACCCTATAGCCTTTCGACATACCTTAGTAAAATGATTTGCTTCTTCTTTTCTTTATCCACTTGAAATAGTCAGAGGTATATTCCCAATGGCCTTACACCTCTGCCTCCCCCAGTATTTATACCACCTGCTTTCATTCATGGTGTGCTGTCTCGTCACTACTGATGACACCAAAGCTTCTCTTGGCCAATAAGATTTTGACAAGATCAAAGGTTAATGTCTCATTGCAGTGGATAGGGTATAAATCCGTGAAACACGGCCTACTTAGCTGCAGGCTATATCAATCTCAACCATGCTCACCGGCTTACACATGCCCATGACTTCCTGCCATGCGCCATACTCTTAATCTCTTTTTAACGCATCTCGCAAATCCTTGGAGTCCTTTGCTGACCTTTGAGCTATTTTATGTCCCTACTGTCCATACAGCAATTAGGATTAATCAATTAGTTTATGTTTTAAGACAAGCACTGCTAACGCATTAGCAAGACTTGCTTTATGCTTTTAGAAAAGAATGCTCTTTGACATGTGGGTCATATTTGTGCTGACATATCAGTCACATGACCAGTCAAAGTATAGCTGCAATGCTGGGCAGTATAGCATATTGAAATGAAATATTATTTTAATTTTGCTACAGCTTGAGAGGCCTAATATTTTGTATTGAGCTTAAAGAGTAAACTTGCTGGATGCAGTTGCTTGCTGTAAACTTGCACCTTGCGTTGGTGTCTTCAGGTGTGAAATGTATTCCTGTTACGTGATGCTCAGACATCTGATTTAGTCTGACAGGATTTTTGTGAAAACAAAGTGTAGTGTTGAAGTGTGTGCTGTTACAGCTATGCTGGTGACCTTTTTTTTATGCCAACCCGAGATTGTGCTCATTTCCAGCGATGACGGAAGTCTGTTATGTGTAGCGGGATAATCCCAGCCCAGTTGTGTGAGGATAGACGCAACCCTTATCCCTGATTAGCCAGACTATCCCATTATAGCTCTGCCCATGTTTGCCAAAATACGTTCATGACAATTATCTCTGATGATTGAGATACAAAGAATATAAATAAGCATGTCTCTTTACTTCTTCTGTTTGTTAAATGACTTTATTGTACTTGTGGTACATGTGAGAATTTAAATCCAGACCTGCCTGAGGAAAGTGCATACAGAGGAATAGGATCATGCTAATTTCCTGACAGAGTCTTTGTGTTGGAGCCAGGTATGATAATTACACCACAGGCTGCATTTATGCCACATGGGTTTTAGGATTGCTTCCAGTTGATGGCTTTGCAAAAAGCCACACCATCACTGTCAGACATTTGGGAGAATAATATATCTTATGCTTTAGACATAATTGCTGGACGGGAAAACCCCATCGTTTAGACATAGTAACTTTCCAGGATAGATACAGCTGATTACTTGGGTCAAAAATTGTATATATGTCTTATATGTCTTATTGAACAGATAAGAAACACTATTTTCTCAAATGCATCAGATCAGATAACTATTAGCATTCAATATTCATCAAAGAAAAAATGGTTTACCTGCTTGTCCACTAAATCCCCGCATCCAGGTGAGGTTTGATCCCCTAATATATTTTGTTTAAATGCCACTGTGCAATAACAATAGCTACAGCAGCTGATGTGGTCGTCCAAAGCTACACCTTGGTCCCAGGGATGGTGCCTCTATTGTTGGTGGAAGATGAATGTCATTTGAGATGTCCTTTAGAGTCAATGCCAGCCCAGCAGTTTTTTTGTTTCTTTGCTTCTTTCTGTTTGGTCGACTTTCAGTAGAAAGTCATCAGCTGAGGGTTAAAGGCAGTTACACCACCAGTTAACCATGTGGTCTTGTGTGGGAGATAGCTCAGGGGGATGGGCGCTGACTTATTTTATGGGTTATCGTATAGGCCTTGAAGGCTGTCAGGTGTGGTGGAAATGGGGCTTAAGCTAAAGAAGAGCCCCCCTCATTCTTTACCGTTTACTGTTAACTGTTAATGTCTACCATGGCACCATTAATGCCATACAATATTTAGAATATAGATAACCATTGTTATTTTTGTTATCGAAATTGAGACAAAGCCTACACACTTATTCCAAAAGACTGCAGTTTATAGATGTTTCGATCATGGTGGATCTTTCTTGTGTCATATGACCTGCAGGTGGGCAGGCTGCTCTCAATTTTTCTGATATGTCTTACAAGTCGCCTCACATCTGGTGATGTGCACACTGACAAGTATTCAGTTTTATTGTACATCATCAAATATACACAGGAGATATATACAGGAGAAGTGCCTCTTATGGCACACCTGCAGGCAGAGTTACCATTACTATGGAAAAAGCTCTTTCAGAGAGGTCATCAAACATGACAATGTAAGAGGTGGTGAAAATTTTGTTAGTATCAGCTAATTCCTGTTTAACTTCGCCCAAAGACTTAATAAAGGCTTTTTGTCCAGGCAGCAGCACTAGTCTTGACTGAAATAAAGGAGACTCAGGAGGAAGAAGAGGAAATTGTCAGGGATTTGGAGCTGGTACAGATGACAGAACAAAAACATGTGAGATGTATACTTAGCCCTTAAAACAAGCATTCTACATGTTTTAAAAAGGATGGAGAAGCTAATGTCTACCTTCACCACTGGGACCACAGCTCCAGTTTAAATAATGTTAATTAATGTTAAGGGTACTGTAAATGGCTCAATTTCAGTCTCAGCAGTAAATCTAATTAACAGCATATGTAAGTCATCACACTAATATCTATAATAACTATACTATTTACTGTATGTGTGTGTGCATTTGTAAAGAACCAATGTATGTCCTTAAAGTTGATGTCACCCAGTGCAACTTAATTTTCTGGGGGTTTTTTTCATATTAAGGAAGAAAACACTATTTTTATTCTGTGAGGAAGGCGCGACTGCTCCCTTAGTGGCTGAATAGAATAAATAACAATGACCTGAACCAGATTGGTGAGAGGAATTTTAGGTAAACTCGTAAGACATTTTCAAAGAATTAATAATACACACAAAACAAAAATAGCTTCATTGAAGAAAGTTGAAATGCAAAAATACAATATAAAATACTACACTCACATGACTAAACGCACAAGTGTTCAGGGCTTTATTTATTTATGGCCAACTCATTACATGTTTGAATGTTGCTGGAGGCAGTATAGTATTTAGTGGCAGTAGATAACATAAGTACATAAAATAGACCTCAGAAATTAAAAGAAAGAAGACACTACATTATTTTGAGAAACTAATACAACTTTCACGCATAGAAATAAACACCAGTGTAGCAATAGAAGCTCCTAAGTGCAAGAGCTATAAATTGTCTTCAGCTTAACTAAGAAAGTACTATGAACTATGAAACTTACAGTATATATACAAATGAAAGAGTGTGAAACATTTCCAGTACATCCAATGGTTATGCTTTACATTTATTTTAACTCAGATATCAAGATTTGTTAATGGTAAATGTTAAGACTTAGAAAAACAAACATGCCATATAAAGAAAGCTAATGTGGGGTTAAACAACTACAGGAAAAAGTATTGTGTAAACAATCACAATTTCATACATTATGTACTTTCAAAAGGATGCAGTCCATATTTAATGGTCCTTTGCACAGCAATGGATAAGCATATTTTCAGTTTATACATGCTAAACACAAAAAGTACCTGACAATCAAACTAAAATACACTTTACATTTGAAGATGCAACAACAGCTACTATTTACTCCACTCTGCTGTTACAATTAACAACTAAATCTAATACATGGAATGATTAGTGTGTGATTTACATCTCAGTCATCTAAAATACTAAATAATGCAACAATGCAATTGTTTAAAGTTGATTGGACAAAATATACTGTATGTACTACCAACTTATATTTTTTATTAACTTTTCTCTCAAATTTGCTTAGTCCATTTTAAAAGGTTGGGGCATGTACTGACAGACATGTCTCAACTGTTTTGGGCCCAGCTGCAGGGCAGCAGGCGCTCACATGTGCCAGGATATCGTCCTGGTGCTGTTACTCAAACATGATGTCTGACGCCTGGCGAAGACAGTTGGAGTACTCCGGGGGCATGTTGTTGTGTGTGATGTTGTTAGCATCAAGACGCAGATGCTTCAGACGAGAATAGTTGAGGGGAGTAACAAACTTGCAAATGTTTGCCAGGTCAAACTCTGTAGAAGATCAAAAATAAGAAATAAGTTAGATTTTAACATTGTGTTGGCTAATATAACTTTTATATGACATTTATTTGACTCACTGTTGATCTCATTGGCCTGCAGGTACAACTGCTCAAGGTGCTCGTTGATCTCGGGGATGGACTGTAGTTTGTTGAAGGACAGGTCCAGCTCCAGCAGTGACGACACGTTGAAGACTCCAGCGGGGAGGCTAGAGTCCACCAGTTTGTTGTGGGACAGTCTCAGATACTGCAGAGAGGGCAGCTTATTGAGATATCCTGCTCCAACACTGTCAATGTCATTGTAATCAGCATAGAGGATCTCCAGTGAACTAGGCACTCCAGCTGGAAGTTTCTTCAGCTTGTTGTGGCTCACATCCAGAGACAGCAGCTTCTTGGGCCCTTTGAACGCCCCGGCAATACTTTCTGTAGTTAGCTCATTGTTCTGGAGGTTGATTGATGTCAGATTCTCTTTGTCTGTTAAAAGCCCACTTGGGAACTTGGTTAACTTGTTGTTCATCATCTTCAGCTCATCCAGGGCCTTGGAGGGAGGAATGATTGGCTCTGTGATTAGATTGTGGCTAAAGAAAAGCTTCTCCAGGGCTGTAAGTTTATCAATAGTTCCCTTCTCGATCTTAGCATTAGTGAGATTGTTGTGGTCAAGTACAAGCCAACGTAAAGTGTCAGTAACATTATCAAACACTCCTGCTTTGATTTCTTCGATTTCATTGTGGTGAAGATACAAATACTGAATCCCAGTTGGAACCACAGGAACAAATTTAAGCTTACGGGTGTCACAGTACATGGCACTGCGGAAGTTAACTGGACAATCACACTCTTGGTTACAGTTGGGGCTCGGTGGCCCAGCTTGTGCAGCAGGCTGGTAGTCATAATCATAATACTGGCAGAGGGCCATGCTGACCAATATGGCCAATAGGGGGACACGAAGAGCAAACATGGCTTCTGTGGACAGAAACTAGAGTAACAGAAGAAGAGAAACATTAGGAAAGTCTCAAAACATACAATTCCTGTTACGATCTGCCCCTTCCCTGACTCTGACTATGTCGTTTTCACCCAGAAACTTGTCCAACTGGACAACATTAATGGGTCAGAGATATATTTAGGTCAGTGATGCATTCACCCAAGTAATGGGTTGAATTACAATGTCATATTGACAAAACGCATGCAAACAATAATAAACAGCAAATGTCAATGCAATTTAAATGCAGGCTCCCCAGTCCAATCCAGTACAAAAATATCATCAGACCACTCTTATTGTTTCCCCTAGTTTTTAATCATTAAAAAATAATGATATAATATTATGGCATTTATTAAATTGAAACAACCTAAATTATTGATGTCTAAAAATATTTCTGGGTTAATTTCTTGCAGAATGCACCCATGCTGCATAACCCATTCTCATGGATGGAAAGTAGACACAATCAATAAGGTTTATAATCATGAAGCCCATCTTACCTGTGCTTTTGTCTCTTCGTGTGTGTAGGGTGGAAGGCCAGTAGAAAAGAAAACTGGAGTTCAAAAACTGAAAATCTCCAGAGAAAAACACAGGGAGAGAAAGGGGAGGAGAGAGAGGGTTGATGGAGAGACAGAAGGAAAAAGTCAGACGGAGGAATGGATTCTGATGACATCTTTATTCATTTAAGATGTCATCATGTCTGAACAAACTCCAACACTACTAATGAGCTGTTCTGCTTTACAATATTAGGACAAAACTATAGCAATTAATGATGATGCGTGATCTAGCATTTAGCTTGAGAAAAATGAGACAAACTACATGTGGAAAATGAACAAATATTTTCTGCTTTCTATTTAACCCAGACGTCTGTTCTGTCAAAAAAGGAAAAAATGTTGAAAATAAGACTTGGAAAATAGGACAAATGAATCAGCCAGAGACAACTTATGTAACAACCAAGCATCTTAGACCTTATGTGTCAAGAAGTCGACAACACTACAAATATTCTAATGCCAATCATGTGTCAACATTGCAAATTATATAATGTAGCCTATTTTATTGATCCTCTAATGTTATAAATAAAGTAACGAACCAGTTGTTACATAAGACATGAAGGGTGGTGGGTTATTCAGGGATTACCAAATGCTTCTTCCATTTGTCTTCTAGACGTTCTTCACATGCTGAGATATGACACCTGGACCTGATTGGTCACAGTAATGTCTGTTTCTTCACTCAAACCATTTTTGTTTTGTCTCATATGTGGAAAGAAAATCTTGAGCAGAGTAACTGTTCCTAGATTCCCTTGTTTATTTTAAGGTGTACATTTCAACCAATTACAGCTCACAGATAATGTGCAGAGAGCAGAAGTATTATTACAGCCCTAAGTATGTTTGGTTGTGGTCCTCAGAGTGCGTCATATCTCTCTTGGGCCTTTAGATTTTTGTGATCCATTTGAGATTTGTCTTTTGTGTGCTTTTTCAAACTATTAAATTAGAGTCAGACAGACGTAGGGTCATTTGGGGACAGATAGCCCAACACAAGGGGTTCAGTTTAGATTTTTTTATTACAAGTGCCCTGATGCTGATCTCTAGTTGGTTAACTTTGTCACCACATGCCAGCAGCATGGTGGGAAAAGCTGTTAGCAATCTCAATGAGTAAAAAAAAAAAAATAGATATGACTTAGTGGTAAGTTGTATGGGAATAGAAAGGAAATACAGTGTGTAGGCCCTTCTGTCACACTACTTCCTCTCAGCTGATCCTGGAGAGATGTCTCCTCCCAATTGTTAACTATGGCCTTAGTAGAGCCGTGGTTAGTGTCATATTGTTACTAATTTATACAAAGTTTACAAATAGACTGATATTTTGTGCATTTATTAAGAACAAATAATGTACTGCTGGTATCATAAAGTTATAGAAAAGAGTAATGAATGGATCATAACATAAGGGTTTTTGTTTTATAACTCCAAAATGGAGTATTGGTATAAAACCACAGTTATGTATTTTCCAGACATGAGACAGGAATGCAGATATTATTTTTGTGATTTTCCCTAATTTAATGTGTGTATGTCTGTCTGCTCTTCTTTCCATTACTTCAGATGGAGAGCTCTGGCTTTTAAGAGCTCAAAAAAAAGCAGAACTTGTTGGACGTGTGAGGGGGCTTATATTGTTTTTTCAACATATTGTCACTCACACATTATTAACACATTTTAAGTCTCTGTAAACAGAGTAACTCTGCTGACAACACCGACTCTTGTGGTAAGTGAGGGGGTTGTGGTGAAACAGAATGGGGATAATAATTTCTAGTAACTGCCCATAAATCTTATTTACAGCCTTGTTTTTGGAGTAGGTCCTGTATAAAATTACGCTGTACTTACTGTCATTACATTTATTTCTACATCTGAATGTATTTTAAGGTAAAGATTATTAAAACATAAAGCTATAGTATTTATTTTGTGTTATTATGTACAGAATTATTAACAGGCCTGAAGGACCTATTATTGTGGGACAGAAAGTTCCGTATCAATTAATATGTGAGTAATATGTGAAATTCAAACATGATTTTCCAAACGACATGAACAGGGAGTGGGCAGAGTGCTGACAAAGAGAGCAACAACTGGGCTTTGTTTAATAGGCATAGAGGGCCTAAATGCAAATTCATTCATTCACACTCATTTACTTCCACAAAATAATTATTTATTGCACTTACACTTAAAATAATGTGTACATAAAATGTTGTTTTGCTGCCAAGCTGTTTGGGTTATTTTAATGTTAGCTAAATAAAGAAAATATTAAGCTGACATTATATTGTGTAATCTAGCCTATTATTTTTCTGTTTAAATCAGATATATAGTAGATTCTATTACCATGTAAACAATACTACTACAAATGCTGTTACATGGCCCACAGGAGATCCGAGTGCATTAATAATGTTATTCTGAGACGTCCTGGCACAGACACAGTCTTTAACCTCAGACAGTGCCCAGACACTACCTTCTGTTGCCTGTGTCCACGTGGTTAGCACTGTCTGAGGATGATCCTCACCTTATCTCATGGACTCCCATGTGCTGCAGACAAGCAGTGTCACAATCTTTGTGCTTAGAAACACTCCTCTGATTACTACAGACAAAATAGCCCACCAATTTATGGGATTTATGAACAGGTTTTGTGTGTTGTTTTCTATGAAACCACAACTGAACACATAAAATTACAGACTTGCAAGTCATTGTAACATTTATATGAGGATTTAACTATAAATGTAGGTTTATCCTGCAGATAAAGGCACAAAATCAGGTTGCACATGTATTAATGTCAACAGCTTTTAGGTTTATAAATCAGCATCATAAATTACAGGAGGGGAATATTGCTGTCCTTTGCCTTAGACACTGTGCATAATATCAGGTTTCACTGCCTGCATATTTGTGACACTCATAAAACTCACATTCTGACTGAATATGTATTACTGACATTACAACGCAATATATCATTATTGAGAAGCGTGTGTGTCAAGTCAGAAAGAGTATTCCTTTTAGGTGTAAATCTAATCCATAGTTCACAAATCCTGGTGGGAAATTGACTCAAAGGACAGTACAGACAATAGCCACAAGGGGGCGATAGATGGAAGTACAACATATGAGTTTGAGCAGCAGGGTAGATGAACCTTCTTATTGCCTTGTACTAGACGTAGAAAAAAAATACCAGAGAGATATCCCATATGAATTTATATAAACAAAAAAATGATTTCTAATTGCATCATTTAGTTGAATGTCTTAATCATGACATAAAACTGTAATAATGTGGTAACATTTTGGTCTGTTTGCAGAATATATATATATATTTCCATTATTGTTCCTTTTGACACTTACAATTTTACACTTTAAC
>JAVQKG010426542.1:0-18189 GCA_036025885.1 Hypseleotris bucephala | reverse complement strand
ACAGTAGCTTTTTCCTTTAGTATATACGACAAAAAATATTAAAAAGAGATGCCTTGTAGGAGTATCTGGCACTTACCTATATCAAAATGGTAACCCTACAATTACTGAAACTGCATATTTTACTGTAGTAGTATGTGTTTGTGTGTATGTGGGGGGTGGGGGTAAATGAAATTAATTAAAAACACACTACATTGCTATGCTTTCTTTCTGACAAACAAAATACTTCCTTTAGTCTTTTGCTTCCTCTCTGACTTCTCATAACATCAAAGAAAAAATGTCAAGTTCCGAAGTGAAGCTTTGAAAAAACTATTAATTACAGACAAACTGGGCAGATAGAGACACTGAGCTGAACGGGCTGGCCTTGGCTTATGGTTTCATGCTTGAGAAAAGACTCATCACTCCCATTTTAAATGCACACAAAGATACTGTCACGAGAATAAATGGAAGACAACACCAAGCCAATTTACTCACAAGACCGGGCTTCCAGTAGCAGTGCTATGATAAGTATAAATACATGACTTTTATTCAACGTAATCTGACATAGTGCAGTGGCAGGGGGCTGGACTGCCATCAGGACTTAGAGTCAATTTCCCTGCCCTTTTCAAGTGGGTTTGAATGGGAACGACGGGGCACGGGAGAGTTTTCTTGTGGTGATAGACCAAGGTAGCTCTGTGTGCGAGTTTTGATGTGGAGGATCCTTGTGGAAACGCACGGAGTTCGAAGCCTTTTAGATGTAGCCGCGTAGTGCTCTGCTGATGAGAACAAAGAGATGGGCTTTGATATATACTGTGACCCGGCATCTGCTCCCAAGCAAACAGGATGAAAGACTGACCTCTAATACCTCCGCGCTTGTTGCCCTTTTCTCATGGGCCTAAACAACACGCTCTGACAGACAAAATGTCCACCCCAGAAAGTAGCAGAATAATACAATACATTTCAGCGTAAACATAACTGCAAACCCAAGTGCATTTTAACATTTTATCTCCCCACAACAGAAGAGATGTGAGGGACAGAAAATGCATCAAGGTCAAAGTGGGAAGAGACGGAAATATTCATGTGGTATTACCTTTGCGAGCAATTCGAATGCAGTTGATTCTGGATTCCTGAAAGAGAAGGAAACAGAGACCTTAGAGAGATGTCACTTCTGCATAAAAGAGATATGATAAAAGAAAAGGAAGGTGATAAAAAATAGTGAGCCCATACGTACAATACATCATTGTGAGGATAAAAACATGCTCTGAATGCACAAAAAAGCATTTCTACTGATGGGTTTTGTAAGGGATACGTATGAAGTAATGTCAGACTGTAGACTTGGAAAGGACCCACTTTGTAATAATTATGCGATATTCATACAAGATTACAAATATTTTAAGGCAGAGATTCTCACTGAAGAAGAATGAACGTAATTAAGAGGAAATTTTATAATGTTCTGCTAAAAAAAAGGAAATTCGTTTTATGAAATGTACACTTGATGACATCGCAGTGTTATGAAAAGGACTGTCAAACATTACTAATGAGATCCACAACTGTAATCCAACTCCCGGCTGCCACTGCGTGGAGGAAATGCTTCATCTAATTAAGATTTACAGATGCTAATTTGCGCATTATGGCACAATTATGTTAATCAGATATTTGGAAAATAAGTAATAGGTGGTTTCCTTCTAGAATGCCTTTTTAACTTGAAATTGAATTTTAACATGTTAGGCTTCTGTGTGATTTATCTTCACAGCTGTATCCTTATTTCTAAATCTACTTGGAAATTAAAATCACTGCTTCCCAATCCCTGAACTGCATTTTTAGTTCCCAGACATTTAAAATATCAAAGCAAAGCCAAACATTGAGATATATATAAAGTGTAATCAATTTTTTTATTAATGGTGTTAGAAATGCTGACTCAAAACTCAATTGTATGCAAACTCTCTCAATCAAAAAGCTAAGAGATTGGAGGGATACGTGAAAGCCGTGACTAGGGCTGGCTCTGTGGTTTGGCTGTATTGTACTTATTGTGCTTTACTTATTGTGGGCACTGGCCCCCTGCCACGCAAAACAAAACCTAATCCCCTCCGCTGGTAAAGCCAGGCCTTCTCTGTCTAATCCCGTGCTTAGTAGCCTACAGTTTTGTGAAGTGCACACACTGCAGTCCCAAAGTGTGTTTCTCCATTCACTTGGAAAGAGATCCTACAACTGACACATCCCACCCACCTTTTAGATACGGGGCAATAGTGCAAATTCAAAAGAGTGCATGACGTGACAGTGACAGAATTGGACTGGCATGTGCTTCTGTATGTGGTAGTGGTGATGACACAAGGATTCACAGTGACGACATTTCTCAGCCACATCAGACCAAAGCAGCACATTTCTGTCCCTCTCTTTTGCTGCACCTGTGCCCAATTATCTCAGAGTAATTGTCTGGCCCAGGTAGTAGCTTCTGACGTAATCAAATTTGAGCTAATATGGTGTCCTCTGAGCGCGACTGCAGACCACGGAGCTTTTTGTGCTAAAAAATGGGACTGGATAGAAATGGGTTATTCTTTACTATTTAATTAGGTTTCATTGTTTTTTGCCACACCATACAATTTCGATTTCGCTGACGTTATGTTCCCTTGAGTAAATACACTTTTGTGGGAGCTGTACAATTATCAACCATGTAAAAGATGGAAAATCACTAATGAAAGGAATGTTAATGAGGGACAAGGCAAAACAAAAAAGAAGACAAATCAGAGAAAGTATGTTGTTGACTCTAACTAATGCTGCCTAATCACTGCTTTGGTAGTTTTTAAGTAATGCACACAAGTAATTTGCCGTTTTAGACATGCTTTGCTTACAAAGGACTAAAGTATTTGGACATAAACAATGATATTTCCAAGACGTTAAATCCCAATGTGTTCTTATTCGTCTGTGATGACAACCATGCCATTCCAAGAAGCATTCACAGCAAGACTTTAATACACATACTCTTTAAACCAGCCAGTAGTTCTCACAATGGCAACCACTGAAAGACTCAAGTCATCAATGGCACTGCTCAGAGGCACTTACCCCTCTGAAGTTGCTCATGGCCTGGAAGTAGACCAGGTAGCTCTTGCGTGGGTCCAGAGGGGTGTTCCAGTAGCCGTTGTAAGTGTGATTGTCCCCCACAGTAAAAGGACTGGCCTCTGGCAGGCTGCTGGGGGGCAGTTCCGCTGTATAATAGTGAGGGGTGCCCCGGGCCTGGGCTTCACCGTGGGACATGGGCAACGGGAAACAGTCCTGATGCCCCAGCTCCCTCTTCACTTTCTTCACAGTCTCTTCTTCCACCACAACCTGGTAAGTACTAAACAAGAGACAAAGTGCCTGTGTAAGAGAGAGGGCAGCAGAAACACAACACTATGGGATTATCGTCTCACCTGACAGGAGCTCCTCTCCCCTGGGCGGGACGCAGTAAGACAGTAATGGTGCTCTCTGTCTCACCCAGAGGGGAGGGGATGTCTCCATAGTCAAACGTAGGAGCTGAGGACACAAACACAAATACACACTTTTCAAAAATAATTAAAGGACACACATAAACACACATTTCCTTTTGCTCAATTAATTCAGTTCAGGCAGTGCCCAGCTTTGTATTTCTCCACTAATACATTCAGGCTCTGTTTGCCAATGAAACTGACAGAGCATTGCATGTAGCAGAATGCAGCCTCCAAGTATAACCAGATCCATATATTCTATAATCAAGTCCTCTTGTCGCAGTGAATACAAATCCAATTAAAAGTGATGACAGTCAGGTTAAATTTAGCCTTAAATAAGCGTATGACTAAAACCTTCCTTCTCTTTGGAGATGCTTTGTACCTTTTAAATAATTAGTCAAGCTACATTAATGCAGTAATTGTGAATATGTAAAATGCCTTTAAAAATATGACCTACATAAGTTGCGTAAGTCTGCTGTGATTTGTACAGTAAAGTTAAAATGTATGTGTATGTGATACCCGCTGAGATGATTTCTATAGAGCTGGCTGTATGTGTGGATGAAATAGTGTTTCTGGGCACTGTGCAGAGGATATCAGTGAAGATGCTGACAGTAGTGGCTGCTGAAGGTGTTCAGTGTTTGCTGGCTGTCAGCGCTGATTTGAGAGACGCTCACTGTAAGTGAATGTTCTGAACCCAGGGCCAGTGCAGGAGCTTGAAGATGATGCACAAAGACTCTTGTACTCCATCTGTAGTGTGGCTCAGTGCCAGGTTGTGTCTGAAATGCAGCCAGTAACTCAAAGATTATGTAGTAAATCTATAATTAAACAAAGCAGGGCTCTTTGTCGAGAGTCGGAGGCAGGGAGTGCATCAGAGAAGTGTGCAGGAATGGGAGTGGCTGATTTGTGTGTTCTCCTATGAGGTGTAATCCTATCCCCTTAACAAGCACAAATGCATCATTAAAAGAAAATAGAAACACCAAGGCTCTTTTTCTATCAGCAGTAATAAGCTCAGAGAGTCTCAGAAGTGACATAGTGGTCCCAGGTATGTACCGCATCTTTCTTCCACACAACACACAGCAGTGTCCCCTCTGCGCTCCCTCTCTTCTTCTATGAGTTAATTTATGTGTGGAGGAGAGCACGGTGACAATGTGTCATAAGTTAGAAGAGGCAAAATAAACTAGTTCTAACACTGGGGGAGCTGTAATCTGACTGAAAGAAGAAAGATACTGAGGTCAAAAGATGGAAAAGCCACATCCTAATTATAGCCCACATGAAGTCTGCAGCGGTACTGGCAGTGATAGGCAGTGATAGGGAAGAGACGACTATATCATTCTGTCTTTGGTCATTTTTCAAAAGCTTTCACTGCGCTGTCAGTCCATTACCTGAAATGTTGGTGGTGATTTCAGTCAGTGCGGTTTGCCCGAAGCCTTTGCCTGTGCGGGCCCGGACAGAGATGAGGTACGTGGTGCCAGGATGGAGGTTGGAGAACATGTGATACGTCTCATTCTTCAGTTTGGAGACAGTCCTTCTGGGTCCCGGGACGTTGATGCTAGGATCAGAGGACTCAATACTCTGGTAACTTATCTGTTGAGGGGATAGAACAAAAAGACATAAAAATGTGACATAAAACACCAAGTCATTTTAGAACTCAATTAGTGCTTTCATTGTTATTGCAGCTTGTAACTTTTTAAAGAATATCAAATCAAGCAAGGGTTTAATTTTATACTTTCACACACTGCTCACACATAAAAGACAACAAAAATGCCTGATTGAAGTGATTCACTAAAAAGCTATGTGCCATAAGTTTAAGAAGAATAGAACTTGATTACTCTGGTCGTAGAATAAAACTAATTTAGAAAGCTGCATGAATTTAAATTATTATGAAAGCCAAATAAATTAAAGAGATTTATTAATGTTTATGTTAAGACTTGACATCCTACAAATGGTAAAATGAAAATAGTAGTGTAAACCAAATTCAAAACCTAATTGGGTGTAACAGGTCTAAATCAGCACTAAAATTTGCCTGGCCATTCGTGACAAACTCTTTCAATTCTCTACAAAGATGGTAGTCTGGTCATTCAATTTCAAGTATGGAGTTTATTTATGTATAGTGTACTGGTCAGAAATGTCAGACATGACGCTAAAAAGCCACTTATGACCACACACAACTGTTAACACTGCGGCCAGGACTAAACCAAGATTAAACTGTACTTATGTCAAAATACATTACTACCACTGGTTTATGATTCAAGACTCAAACAAGGGAAGGCTCATTTACAATAACACACATACCACTCAACTTAATACAAAAGGATTCTGTTTAGGAGGATCCCAATGCTTCCTTGGTGTGAGTAAATTGTTTCCCATGTATTCACAACAACAACAACAACAAAAAAACTGCACAAGAGGCAGTGAGGAAGGTAGATAGGACAGCTGGAGTGGAGCGGTCATTGGTTTAATCTGAAAGAAGTGGTGAGGATTTCTACTGTGCTCTGTAAGGCTTTGTCCGTCAGCTGAGAGAGATCATCGCACGACAGAGTGAAAATCCTGTGCAGCCTCCACTTTATATGTCATACCACAAATCCTATTTAATGATATCCTTGAGCCAACATAGCAGGAGAGAGAGGAGTTAGGCAGTTATGCTACAGAGAAGACAGAGGGTCTTCTGTACAGTATATGAAACCATTACTCAAACAAGACAACCATGAATGTGGATTATCTGCTTTAAAAATCACTTTTCACTTCACCTATTTCAGTTTAAATAGTCTTGTGAATACAGACAGTAATACAGACAGTGCCTTGTTCAGTTACGAGTTACCTGCTCCCAATAGGGAGCTTGTAATAGGTGGATGTTGTACCTAATAATGTGGCTCAGGTGTGGTCTACTGCTGCTTTATGTTTTGTCATCTTGTACAATTCAGAGTGGTTATTAAGTAGCATTAACAAGGCACCATTCTCTGTAACCACATACATAGTAGTTGTATCTGAAAATGCTAGTATCAGTGCCAAGTCACTTAAATAATATTTCTTTTTAATTGTTTGCCTAGAACTGGCTCAATCCATTGACTTGATGTGATAGACTGAAGACCTTACAAGAATGTAAAAAGGTCTCGTAAATGTTGTAAAAAATCAAGTTAGAAAATAAAAGAAATCTACCCTTACTGTCAAAGGTCTAGTTGACTTATATTTGAGTAGCATCTGAACTCACCTCATATTGCGTGATCAGGCCGTTGGGCTCCACAGGCTCCTCCCACTTGAGAAAGATCATGTCATCCAGAGGGGTGAAGGTGAGTGACTCCGGTGCGATGCCTCCGGGAACTATAAGAAATTGTCAGAACAAACATTTGTCGGAAAAATTGCTCTCGCTAATCCCACGGTGAGTCTCAACTGTCAATATCAGAGAAATGGATGTCAGATCGGCTCAGAACAATACACCACATGAGACACAGGGAGCAGCAGGCTGAGAGGATCACAAAAGACTACAGCTAATTTATGAACTGCATCAATTATATAACTGAAATACAAGAGAGGCAAGAAAAAGGAAAACACCATTACTGTTTTATATCAGTGGAGGCAGGATTTTGATGGATTTCGCTAACTTGACTTGAATGACAAACATCGGATGGTCTCAATATTTCAAAGCAGCATGCTTTATGTGGCTATACTCTGCAGCAGTAGTAGAAACACTATGTTATGTGAGATTCTGGCCTCAGGCAAAAGCCAAACAGCTGAGTCAACTGTTATGCTACATTGAGTAAAGGGGACAAAGTTGCTTATTAAGGATTTTAGAGAAAGTGATTATAATTGACGTGCGCTGGAGGTATATAAATATACATTGGCTTCCTTTATCACTTTAGTAAAATAAATCCTTCATTTTCCTCTCTCGCTCTGAGTTCTCCATCACTCACTGTATATACTGCTCAATGAAAAATCGTGTTTGTTTTGATTGTGTTTTTCATGGAAGAATTGATTTCTTCTGTCGCTGAAATGCAGGGAATCTGCAAAAGCTCAAAAGAATAATAGTACATTGAAAATACGCACAGACCTTGTGTTCAGGGTTGCTTGAGTATTTGTGCTTAAAAGTGCTTTTTTTTTCAAAGACTATTATTTATATTCAGAATCAAAAGGTTAATCACTTTATGTGTGACTGTTAGAGAAGAAAATGTATAAACGAAACATATATATGATTACACCCACAAATCTATACTGATAAAACATGACAATATGATTGGAAAAAAAAAGCATGAAGAAATAATGATTTCTGAACACTGCACACACTGTGGTTACAAATGTAGTTATGTAGTGCTGTTAGTAAAATTATATTATGTCTTAGAATTTGGAAAGTCATTTTAAATGTTCCAATGATAATAAATTATAAGTTAGTAAGTATAATGTGTAATGTATTTGTGCTTAACTGTCAGTATACAGTCGTGTCATTCTTATGTTGCCCTACTTTACGCTGTAACTCTCACACCCTTGATAGTGACCTTCCCTGGAGACTTACTGTCCTCCTCTGTCTGGAAGGTGACCTCTCGGCCCTCCTTCTTGCCCTCTGGATTGGACAGTGACAGTCGCACATGGACGCTGTGGTAAGGTGGCAGGTCTCTCAAAGTGAAGTGTGAAGTGTTGTGCTCAACTGCCAAGCACTCTCTCACGGTGGTGTTGTGGCCACCGCCGCCGCCCGCCGTGGTGTACCGGTAACACAGGGACACTGAGTAGGTGTGGCAGCGCGTCAGGTTGAATGCCAAACTCTCCCACTGCAGAGTCAGCTGTCTGGACTGGATGTCAGAGGCTGTGGGACCCCTCAGTGCACGCATGGGCTCTGGAAACATAGATGAAAAAAGAAAATTGATAATATTCACAATACAAGTTATAAAACACATCTTCAGTTTTGTAGTTGTGAGCAATCTTACAATTTTAACATTTCTAAGCAGTAAATATTAGGACTGAAAAATAAACACAAACTTTGAATTGCAAAAAGTGTAATGGAAAGGGATAATGTTATGATCTTTATCTGTCTGAAATTTACAAAGAAAGCTAAGCCTTAAAAAAAGGGTTGAAGCAAAGTGGTAAATAATCTTACATTTAGTTCTGGTGTAGGCTGGGTTTAGTTCTAGTTTAGTTTCAATCTGTGTATTTACTTCTTGTGTTTCCAAATATCACCATATTGTTATCACAATTTTTATTTAAAGTTATGCATATTGCTAGTTTTTCTAATATTGTGAACCCTAAGCAATATCCTAGGACTATACTGGCAAGATTTCAGTTGTTACCCTCAAAACAGACTACCAGATTTTGCCACCATGACATGGAGGTCGACATGTTTCTGCCAACACCACACACCCACACTCCCTATGGCATGATACAAACTCATGCCAATTGTGTTAATTAATCGTGCGGTCTACGGCTTTCTGGTCACACTCCCACCAGCTCTAACCCTTCGCGGCGATGAGCAAATTGACTCTCCAGTAGTTACAGTTCTTTGCCCTGAGCAGTGATCCGCGCACAGCAAAGATGGCACTGATATACAAGGGCGTCCACTTCCACTGGTCACTTTTACTGCTGGGTCATTGGTTCGGCAAAGCGCACCAAGTTAATTCTGGTCAATGGCGAGTTAACCGTGACTTTGTGTGACTCCAACTACACTTGTATCCTCTCTCAATGCAGTGGCTGGCTCAAAGGCACAAAGGGTCTTTAGAAATAGGCACAGGCAAGCTAGTGTTTAAGAGGACATCCAAAAGAAGAGGGCTAAGCCAAGGGCATCCTGCATATCAATGAAAGCATTTATCAGGAGCCATTATTAACAAAATCAATGCCTTTTTGTAAGTAATATGCTACACAGTGTACTGTATTGCTTTATTCCTTTAATAGGGCATGTTGAGTAATGAGGCGGGGAGGTAGGGAGTGACAGCAGAGATATGAGGTACAGAGATCAGTGAAGTTTGAGGTTACTGCCCAAGGTCTTCATCCCTTTAGTGGCTTGGACGCTCTGGGGCTCTCTCCCAAAGCAAGAGACTTAAATAAAGCACTTAATGCATCACAGAGCATGGCCTAATGCGCTAAAACATCAATTTGGCAAAAAAAAAGGGCATATGACAGCAGAACCCATTCCTGTGTAAAGTCAAAACTCCAGTAGACTTTTAATTTCCTGTATAAATAACAAAATGCAAAGATATGACCAGCAGCATGGGGTGAAATAAACCATTCACAGTATCCTAAAAACATATTGACTAAATTCAGCTACCAGACACAGTTCAATGTGACTATAGAATATAAATTGATAGTCTGCACAGTCTAAGGGGCTAAATAAAGAGGGGCATTTAACCGCTGAGTTGGAGAGACAACACAATGTGCTTATTGTGGATAGATGCATGTGCCAGCCCCTCCCCTGGTCTGAGTGGTCTCATCACATTTGTCTGTAGGGTACACACTCTCCCGCATCCTGCCTCCATAGCCCTCCCCTCCCCAAAGTGGCTGAAATCCCTGCTCTAATTTGCAGACAGTGTATGATAGGAGTGACAGGTTTTTAGTTTATTATCTTAAAACCATGTGCGGACATAGTGTGACAGTGTCAGCTGGGAAAACACAGCCTCACATAAATCCAAACCACCCAAACGTGCAGAAGAGGACGACATGATAAATGACATGCCAACAGAGGCGAACCACTCGAGCTACTAATTTTAGTCCGACTTCACTGTTGGCTCTCTTTAACAGGAGCTGAGCATCACAGGAAGGAGTGTGCAGAAGGATCAGTGACCCAGCGGCAGGTGGAGGCCCATTAACATAGTTTGGGGACCACCTGCAGAACAAATGTTCGCCTCTCCTCTGTGATTTACTTGAGGGGCTTCAAGCTGCGCTAATGCACCGTGCTGATAATCACAGCAATGGCTCATCAAGCACACCTGGATGGCCATTGTAGCCGGGCACAGACCATGTTCACATTCACGGCCATTAGTTTTACAGCACCACACAAGGACAGTACCAAGATGTGGGCATGTGTCTGTGTATGACAAAACCTGTTATCAAGGCCGATGTGTTTGGGAGCGAGGGAGGATCTGAACATGACCACTGAAAATATGTGATGATGGAAGAAAATTCCCAATGGTTTTCAATACAGTGATGCTCCAAAAAACCCTTCTGTTTGCTGGATATTTGCCATGTTTTAGAAACGAGACTATATTTCCTTGTGCTTTAAACTAATCAGGCAAGTGGGACAGCAGCATCCAGCAGAGGAATATGGGGTCAGTAGGGCTAGTGTAGACCAGATGGTGTGGAGGTAAGGTCATGGAGGTCTAGGTACCAGGTGCTGATGAAAGTCTCAGAGAAGTGGCTTGTGTTTCTTGCACTTTAATGCAATAACACTACAGCTATAGACTACTAAACACTGTTAAAGGGGCTCTAACATGCTTAACTGAGCTTCCTACCATGTTATGATGTTTTGTCATGAAAAACACATAAAGACTTGCAGCTACTATCTGTTTTTGATTGGTTGTGCTAGCAGGGGGGGTACTGGCAGGAAGAGAGAGGGCCTTAGAACAACATGCAAGATACCATTGAATTTTAAAGTTATAAAACATGAATTACTTATCTAGTTGTTAAAAGTTTCAAAAAAGCTTCAGAAGAGCTATAATAAGATTCCATTCTCACTCGAGCCTTTGCCTCTAATTCAAAAAATACAAAACATGCCGCAGAACAAGCGTAAAACTTAATTTTGCATACACTTGCTCTTTATTGAACTAGTACAGCATCCAAATAGCCTGTTTAACAGTTCAGCAGACAACGTTGTATTACTTATCTCACACATGAATGAACAAGCTCATGTCACAGTGATTTCAATGTAAACAAACACTTATACCAGCAGCGACTGTGAAGGCAATTTCAGTACATTGTGATTCTCTTTTGCTTCAACTCCCCAACACTATTGTCTGGTTCAGTCTCCCTTAAAAAACATTGTAGATACTAGCGTTCAACTCTCTTCTCTGATTTTTTTGTATTGACTTTTTTGCTTTCTGTGTAATTTTTGGTGTGTTTCTTTAGTTTGGGGGATGTGTGCAGAGATCCAGGGCGGGCAGGGCGCTCACTCACGTTGGTTGATGTATGAGTGGTATCTATGGCAGCTGAAACAGGAGAATAGCTTTAATATGTCATCGGAGAGCCGGGATGTTGTGTGGCGGGACGAGACCACTGGGCATAGAAAGAGTGATAACTGTGCAGGATACAAAACCACAACAGACTGCCTTTGGGTAACATAATGCTTTCAATTTTGTGGGACGCTGCACATGCAGAGAGCAGTAATGACTTTATCTCTACCTCGGAATCTGTAGTAACAGGCGATTTTGTGTGTGCTTTTAACGTTCACATGCATTTCTGCAGTTAAAAATTCCCAAATGTTTTAAAAGGTCAAAGAGAAAGTCCAAGCAGCTGGCAAACAGTGTTCGGTTTGCAAATAAACAAGCATTTGACATTTACTTTATAAATTGCTGCAAAAACATTTATGTCAAAATGGAATTAGGAATGATTTCACATCTGCTTATTGTGTAAATGTTATGCTGTAAATGTACTATTCATTTATTTATTCTTAGCAAAATCAAACATTGTGAAGGCAACACAATATTGTTTTAGAGTGTCCTTAGCTCCAAGTTCAGTGATAGCAAATATGTGTTACTAAAAGATAAGTGTGTCGAATCTAAGTATGCATTTGAACAGATGACATTTGTAGATCCAGTATAGAGTAAGTATAGTAGACACTATTTACATACTCTTTAAATGTATGTAGCAATTAGTTGCAGTTAACTGGCAGTTGTCCAGAATGTAACCCACACGGGCTCTAAGCCTCCAGCCATCCGCAGAGGACATCAAAATTGAATAAATTAATAAATGTATTAGTTTAGAATATGATTTCTGCTTAGAAAACCATATGGTCTGTGCTGGTGGTGTTTTTTAAAAAGCAGCCAGGTGTTCAACATGCTGAACTTCCCTTTTTTTAAATTCCCCGAGGCAGTGCTTCACCTAAACAATGTTCACTCTAATTCCCACAGGACCGGTGTGTGGCAGGAGACTGTTTTTATAGAAAGAACAACTCTCCGAAGAGAAAAGGAAAGGGTACATTTAGCTGGCTAGATAAAACCTTGAACAGTAAATGGAAAAAGAGGAAATTAAAATAAAGCACTAATATAATAAATTAAATAATAAATGTCCAAACACTAATTTACTGTTATGTAGACCTTGTACCATGCTCTATAATCTTTTAGTTTAAAGAGGATCATCTGCAGAGAGTCCGTAGGTTTACTGAAATAAGAAAATGTTCTAAATAAAAAATGCTTAAAACTGACGACCTGACCCCATTCCATTATGCAAAGTAGGTTGTCTGTAGTCTAGAGGACAGGAGAGAAAGTTAAGTAAAATTGGTCAAAAGTCAAATAAGTATAATAGATTACCAACTTTCCATAATAGAACAGGGTCAGATAAAGCACTAAAAAGCATTTTAATTTTTTTCTCACAATATTAATTTTCCAAAACTTCCAAAACACTTTCTCCAGCTTAGTTTCTCCATAACATTATCTAATTATCTATTTGACTCACAAGACCCTAATAAGTAAAGTGAGCCAGTGAGTGCTAATGCCAGCATACTATTGTGCAGTGAGCCCAATGAACTAGAAAAGCCTGGAGCTATACAATGGTAAATGCTAATAGAGTACCACTCACCTGCACACTTGGTCCTGCTCACTAGAGGTGGTCCCGGTGGTCCTGTCCCTCCCTCTCCAGGCCGGGTGAGGAGCACACTGATGTGGTACTCCGTGTCTGGATCCAGGTGCCATAGCTTATAGGTGACCATGTTGACTCCGTGCACCTCTGACCATGGGGACTGACTGGCGCGGTACTCAATCTCCTTCCTGATAATGGGCCCATCTCCCAGAATGGAGTTTGTGTTCAGCTGGATCATCAAGTAAGTGGAGCCGGCGCGCAGCAGTTGGGGTGGTGCGATGGGTGAGGGGGGCACTGTCAAAGCAAATGGAAAGTTGTTCTTATTTTAGAAACTCTTATTTGATTTAGGACAATTGCTAAAGGGCACCTGGGACGAAATAGCCAACGGGTGCAGTTATGATATTACATTACCTTACAAATCACACATAGAGTACTGTGGAAAAGTTTTAGAAAGATATACAATAAGTTTCAAAATGAATAACTTTTGTATTTATTTGCTAAGCAAAGTCCAGTGTTGTTAGTGACTATTTACGCCTGTTTTAGCTCAACATGATATTAGCCAGAAAGTGTAATTGATGAAAAAGTGGTAAAAACCTGGCAAATCCCTTGAACGCTTACTTTGCATTTTGTGAATTAATTAAACTATATACAGTATGCCTAGTTTTCTACCTAGCAGCACATCTTTAATCCTGCCCAAAACATCTGCAGAGAACTCTACAAATGTTTACTTAACAAACACCTGCAAATTTTTCATCTTACAGACCAGACGATGTTTCTACACCAGTCTTATCTACAAAGCAATGCAAGGTAACGTGTGCCCACCATAATCTTAGCTTTAACACCAAATGCTGATGCGTTTTTGGTGTCACATCTGGCCATCTTGATCAAAGCAGAAAGTTGAGAGGGCTCCCACCTCCACACAGGTAATAGGAAAGACTGGAATGTAAGACAAAACCTGAAGAACGACCAGTGTCCGTGTCTGTGACTAATCTGAGGCCCTGGAGACACATTTTTTCTTTCATGGTCATCCTCTCGGAGAAGTCAACATTAGAACCATCCCGCCCTTTCTCTGTACCTCTTTCATTTGCCTCTACTTCGCCTCCAGTTGTTCTTTTTTTGGGTCTGCATTTATTATAGAAGACTGAATTCAAGTCACAGGCGACTAACCAGTGGAGCCTTAAGTAAGCCACTTATTTCCTTTGAATTTAAACTCACAGTTCCAGAAAGTGTGCAAAAAGTTACTCTGGGTTGCTTTAAGTTTTTTAATTTGCACCCTCTTAGACAGTTTGTGCTTTTTTTTTAGCATATTATTAGTTTTCATCCCTTATTAGATACTTACTCTTAAACTAAACATTGGATATTATCAATTACTGGTGTATAAAATTACTGGTTACTTTTGAGGTGGACCTTTTCTAATAAAGTGTATTGAAAGAACTGGATGTAATAGTGGTTATCTGAGCTAATATTCCTATTATATCCAACTGTCTCTGACCTCTGGCAGCCACATATTAATATTTTATAGTTATTTCTTTTCATTTCAATTCAGTTTCAAGAAGCATGCAAAAAGTTAATCTGGGTTATTTTTGAGTTTTTAATTTGCGCTCTTTTCCTACTGTTTATTCCCATTTTAGTGAATTTGTTTTTTTCCCTCATTATATAGAAAGTTACTCTGAAACTAAACATTGCTCTCAGTGATCCTCCGTTTAATTAGGGATTCATCTGTTGAGAATTATCCTTAAACGGGCTGCAACCCTTGGAAATGTGTTCAGAATCAAAATATCACAACAGTGGCTATGGGCACCGATATACTTGAGATGTACAAAAGAAATGTTTTATGCATTAGATTTTCTCTATGGGCCACTGCAATAGTTATTTAATAGTGATTTGGGTGTATAATCTACGGAGTGGGTTCATATCACTGTAGAGATGATGAGGATCTTATGGTGGAAGAAAGAGGGATTTATAACAATCTTATTAAGGAATCACACTAGAGCTTGTGTGAAATAGATTGTGAAGTACTTACAGACAGCTTCAACAACTGTCTTTGGTATTCAAAATAATAAACTAGAGCTGAAAATAACACATAAAGAAGAATAGAAGTGACAGTCACAAGGACAACAGATGTGATTTAAATTACGAGAGCACATTTTAATTGGATTTCACAGCATTCTATTGTTGCTTTGAATAGTTTTCCTTATAACGTGCACCACAGTCACTCAATTACAACTAGCCACTATACTGTACTGTTCACATTTTGTAGTCTTTATATTTTACACTGGTTCCATTATGAAATGCTATGTTATTTTTCATACATTCGTTATATTATTTAGTGTTTTTCTGTTATCTGCAAGCACCAAAGATGTGGGAGTAATGCAATTTCAATGTTCTGTATATGCTGTGCAATAGGGCTGGAACAAAATACTTTTAGTGACACTATGTTGATATTGCAGGCTGCTCTATCAATATATTGGAGTGAATAATATTTTGTATATTTAATACAATTTAAATCTGACTGTACTTTAGATTCTCAATTTGGTCAATCAGACATGCTTGAAAGATACAGATGAATCACCGTCCTAATTGTTACATTCACTGATTTTTAATTGAAAAAATATGCATTTACTTAAAACTAATTTTTGTCCAATGCATTTGTCCCTTTAAACTTAGTTATACATCATAGCTTATAATGTGAATGTGGCAAAATTGACAATAAAGAAAACTTTTAATTAAATTTTTAACTTTATCTCATAAGTGTGCATTGCTTTAATCCTCTATGGTGCTACACATTCATCGGTCTCAATACAAAACTGTTCTAATCTTATTCTCATCTTGCCTCTTCATTGTCTGCTGGCTGCAGGCTGAAGTTTGTTATGCCATCAAAGCATCACACAGACACACCATTACTATTCTGTCAGAGCGATGTCAGGCTGAAGGCTGGGAGTGAGTAATGGGAGTGAGGTCACCATCTGCGGTACATGATATGACAGGGCCAGCACTAGTCCGAGTCAAGTGAACAGCTTTTTGACAGAGAGCTGAGGAGCTGAACGAGACTCAAGAAGCAGCAGAAGGCTTTTTGACAACTGTGACTTCGAAGACAACACATGTCAGAGAAAACGCACCGGCTATTTACAAAGACTTGGGTGAGGCAAGTGGAATGATATTTGTGATTGGAGACATTAAGAGATGCTACTTTATTAGGTACACTTATACTAAAAAAATGTTATACTGTAAGTTAGAAAATGGTTGGCCACAGATCTTAGTTGTAAGTAGGGATGCAATAACACAATAACATAATTTATCATAATAGAAACACTGACAATTAACTTACCATGGCTATTTTTTATGTTATAATCATCAATGGATTGGATGTAAATTGAATTTGTAGCAAGAAATGGTTTTATGTAGCAGCAGTCTTCTGTTAGGCAAAAAAGTCTATGTCAACTGAAATTGTGATGAAAAAATTGTGAGATTATATTTTTACCATATCACCCACCCCTACTTTAGACTTTACAATGCACTTATAATTTTTTATATTTATTAGAAGTTCCGGTGATATTAGTTTATCATGGCCAAGATAACTGTGACCAAAAAAATCAATATCATCCCATACCTAGTTAGTGTTAGTGCTTTGAGCTGTCGTTGCCTTTGTACCATACTTCAATCAGACTTTTCTCCTGACCACAAAACTGCTGGAAACTAGATATTTTCTTTTTCGGTTCATTCTCTATAAACCCCAGAGAAGGCCATATGGGAAAAATACATCAGCACTTTCTGAAATACTGGTCTCGCCATGTTCACTTAAATCATCTTTTTTCTTCCATTCTGATGCTGGGTTTAAAGCAGGTTTGTCTTGTATCCTACAAAACTGAATTGAGTTGTTGTCATATGGTTGACTGGGAGTACCTAATAAAGCAGTCACTAAGTGTTGATCCTACGGCTGAATACCTGCAACTACTGTTCTGTGGTTACAGCATATGGCCCATATTCAGGGCTTAGACAGCTGCCCTGGTATTATGGGTCCTAAAACGGATTGCCCACTCTTGTACCTGATTTTCTGTTGCCATACTGCCAAAAATTGCCCAGAATCTCTCTAAAAAACTGACCATATGAACATAAAATGTGCCTCAAAAAATATGTATTCAGGAGGTTAGAAACAGGAGTGGATAAATACCAAAGGGGCACATTGCAGCCTTACCTTTAACCACCAGTTCAGCGTAGTTGGAGACTCCAGACCCTCGGGGGGACTGTGTAACACACCGGTAAAGATCTTGATCTGTTCGCTGGACGTCGTCTAACTGAAAGGACACCACAAAGCGCCGATGACTGAGGTGCTTGACAGATGCAGTTGTTAAAATGTCCCCATTGTGTCTCTGGAAAGCAGCAAAAGGACAGAGAAAACAGAACAGGTCATCAAACTGCTCTATTCAATGCACACACAAGGACGTGGAGGTCTTGTTCTCTTCACACTAACTGTAGAGAGCTCACACTCTATAGCCATCTGTTCAATGTCACAATATAATAGATCAATGCTGAATATCACAGAAAAAGAATGTTAAAGTTTAATATGGTTTTTACTATCTTTTCTGTACAGCTAACAATGATTTTATTTCATATCTAGCTAAACTGTTTAAAAGTAAAAGCGGGGCAACTGTAAGCAATTAAACCATTAATTAAGAATCATTGCCCATTGAAGAAAGGGAGTGGTACCAAAGAGGTTGGTCTGATGAGTGTGACTGAGTGGCGGTGCTTTGCCAGTGATACTGTATAGAAACCCAATGGAGGAAGTGCTAAAGTGTAAATAGTGTTTGTGATACTGTTTACACTGTGAACTGCCTGTGTGGTGTTTTAATTGCTACATAAAGAATACAAAATACAACAACCAGTCCTTAATATTATATACACTCCAGGGTGTTAAAATAACATCAAAACAAACATTGTCCCAGGGTCCTATCTGGGTCAGTATTGTATTAGGGCTAATAAATATACACAGAATCGACCATTTGTGTGTGTTTTAATTAGTACTTCAGGGCCATCTCAGTGCACTCTG
>JAVQKG010426526.1:0-15923 GCA_036025885.1 Hypseleotris bucephala | reverse complement strand
AAATTATATTCTTCTTTTCCTCAAAAGTTCTCCGGGAAAACAGCACTGAAATCAAAGACTCAATTGAATGAATATTTTCAGTCATTTTGACAGGCGCTGAAAAGTTCCGCGCATGCGTGTTGGCTGATAAGCTGCTTCACTGACAGCTTTTTTGCCGTTCAAAATGCTCATATACAGTAAACAGGTGCCAGCACGAGCTGTACTACTTATTATCACAGTGCGCATGCGCGCGACAAGCTGTCAACTTTTCAGCTTTTTGCAGCAAAACGGGACAGATTAGGAGCTATTTGAGACGAAAACGACAGAATACGATATATGATAACATAACACATGGACAGACGAACATTTTAATGATTTTTATTGAAGGGCTTGGGCATGCACTGCATTTATAGCTTATATTGACCGCTCGCCACTGATAACATGGTAGAATGCTCAGAAAGTTAAATTAAGGCCCTTTTAAGTAAGTTACAAAAGATTCTTCTCATTTGTCTTAATCTAAAATCTATGTTTATCCACTATACAGTATTTTCCCAGCCACATAATCTCATCACACGTGCCTCTCTCTGGGTTTTGCTCAGATAAATTTCCAAGGCATTGTCAAAATATGATTAATTTTTCATTTTGGCCCCTTTACACTTTTGTTCTTGCATTCGTCGCAATGATGCAGTAAAATATTAATGGCGGGCCACACATTTCATAGTCATGGTAACTCCGGCTCTCTTCTGGTGCCGCTCCCGCTGTTTATGTTGCTTTCCCGTGGTTTCATAATCAGATCAGCACTCATATCGCACCCAAAGCTGCCAAGAGGAAAAGGGGAGCAAGCTCAGTCAATGAGATTATAAATGTATGACTGCTTCTCCTGTGTGTTGAGTTATGTTTTCTTTTCTCCGCCAGAGTGCTGTCGAGGAATAGATAATGAACATCCTGAAATGTGTCCAAGCTGCTTGAAGTCTGCTAAGGTTTTCTCACGTTGATGAACAAACTAACTTGACATGTCTCTTGCCTATAGGTGCGGTTTGATAATTCATTTTATAATTTTTTTTTATGTTAAAACTTACCCAGCTGACATTGAGTTTTATGTAAATCTGTTAGGGTTATGCAAATCAGGCCTTATCTGCTTAAATATCTGAACATTTGCATGTAGTAAAACAAAAAATCTGAATATTGGAAGAAGCCAAGTTGAAGTTAGTTTTGTTGAATTATCAAATGACAGTGTATCAGTAAAACAAATAAAACTGCCAAAAGCTGTTGGAGTGAAATTTCCAACAAATAATAAATAATTCACTCTTAAAATACTTTCAAATGTTGTATAAGACTGGAAAATGTGGAGCTTGGAGGTGACATTGGAGTGAGGATATCTGACAGTTTTTATCTTTACGTACAAATCTACTGACAGAAGTTGACTCAATATTGTAAAACAAATACTTTGACATTTTCATTATTTTACTCTGAAAGGATATTTAAGGGGGCAAACTGGATCTGAATTTCATGAACTGACCACAGAATTGTTCACATGCTAACTAACTTGATATGTTTCTCTTCTAGTTGCTGTTTCATTGACCAAAAACAATAGCTTGCCAGAGCTTGGACTATTTGTTGACCCGGCGATCGGGACACCAAGACCTACAATGCACCCCAGGGCTTGATATCAGGTAAGTTACTCTATTGATTGTATTTTCTATTGCAAACGGCTGCAGCTTTACCTCAACCTGGGTCAGCAATAACTACCCTGAAAGCATTACCTTAACAGTGGTGCATCAGCAGATTTCAGATGTGGAGCACCAATGGGGAGTTGTTAAAGAGACGACTGTGAAAGTATACAGGTGCAAGGCAGAACTAGGTCAAATCTGAAATTGCATGCCTTTTTTGTTTTGCCTTTTTTCTGCGTTTTATTTTATCACAGAAACAGATGGGGTGGGAAAATCTGGCAGTTTAATTCAAAATGCTAAATTAAGACAGTGATTCTAAAAAGAAATTATGTATCTACAAAATGCAAGAAAGTGGGTAAAAGTGCAACATAAGCTAACTTTCAACTTGTTTCTGTTCAGTTTGCATTACTCTCTACCTGCTGTGCACAGGCTTGGATATGTATCTCCTCAAACTGGGATAGACAGTGATGGAATCATATAGAAAATATAGGTATATATAGCGACTCTAGTGCCGTATGTAAATTGTATGACAGGAACATTATTTATAGTTTCAGAGAGTGAGAGAAGTAATGCAAGAATGATTTTAGAGTGTCTTTAATGCTCCCCGGTTACCTACATGTCTGAAATATTGAACTTGACACACAACAGTGTCAAAAGAGTCAGTCCACATTTCCATCATGTTCTTTACGTGTTTCAAATGCAAAAATGGGGATTTTCTATCCACTATAAGATATTTTAGTTACAACAACAACTATTTTAAAACCCAATATGGTAGATCACGACTCAATAACTTTCAACATGAAGTTTAGGTTGTTTATTTTGGCAGTTCGTCATTCAAAGGTTCAGTTGGATACATTTTTCAAAGACAGTTATGTTCTATACCGCCATTTTATCAGTTGTTGCAGGCTACTCTTGTCTGTCTTTTTATGCTAATTCCAGCCAGACTCATAAAGCTGAATTTGGAGCTAAACCAGGTAAAAAAAAACAACTAAACAGTAGCCAAAGCAATATTTATTGTTTTAATCCACTGACTTTGGCATATACTTTTCAGAAAAAAAAACACATCTGAACATCACCTTTATCCCTATCATCTATTAAACAAAAAGAACAATTAGTCAGCAAAAACGGTATTGCGTTCCAAGAAAAACAATTAAGAATTCCCTAATAAACACCAAAATCTTCAAAATTTACCTGTGATTAATTATGAAACAGCCCACTTCAACTTCGCCAAGTATCTCAAATGACGTGATTAACCAGGCCAAGTAATAAAATGATGTTACCCAAGTGTAACACAAAAACGCTCTACATGGAGTTATAATATAATCAAGTGTGTTGCTAACAAATCTGAAATGGGCCATAAAACCATGTCCAAAACATTGTTGCACTACATAAATTGAGCTTCTCATTTCTTATGTGTATATGATATGGCATGAAACTATTAATTACCATGGATACACAGGAGAATAGAGTTAACGATCTGCAGTCCGTCTTCAGAGAGCAGTCAGGCAAGAATGATTGTGAAGTACAGTAGCTACCTGTATCCCCTTAACATCTGTCTGCTGCACTTGAAGTAAGTTTGCAGCCTGGAAATGTCACTGTACTCCACACTTAAGTGCAGAATCTGAGCCAGCATACTGCCAGTTAGTGTGTTTTTGCTGAGGGTAGGGTTTATGTAAAAAGTTGTGGCTGATCCCTTGAGGTGCAGTGGTTGGGGGGCTCTCATTTGCTTCGCCTTTGACCCTTGGTGGTCAGAGCCCCCCCTGTGGTCGCAGAGGGGAACCGCGCACACTGCTGAGAACAAAGAAATATGATGGCTCCCAGTTGTCCTCCTCTGGTTCAAAGGGAATGGCAGGGCAGTGCTAATTAGCCGCAGCTTGTGTTACTGAATTGAACACAACTGCTGTTCCCCCTCCCTCTTTTTGTCATGCGCCAAACAAGCAGCCTCTACAACAGCCGCTCACCCTGCATAACTCTGCATATTTTGTACCACTCTGCCTGTGTGTTTATATGCAGGTGTAGAAAAATTCAAATTATTGTCTTGGTTTTATTATGACTGGAATACAAAGCCACGTGCAGATGTCTTACTCCGACTGGGGTGGCATAGAGTGCATTCATATTTCTCTTCAATGCCCTATCATGCCACGATAATAATTCATAAGTTTTGCTGCATGTACTCTGCACTCAATAGCCACATTACTATATTAGATCTGTTAAGTGTCCGGCATCTCTGTGGGATAAAATGCCTTGTTGATGCCAGGGTTTTAAGTTAATAGTTAATTCTCAGCATTAGTTCATCTTAAAAATGATAAAACAGGTGGGCGACTGACAACAGTAGAAGACCATACTGAGTGCCATTTGAGTGCCAAGGTGTACCTAATAAAGTGGCCAGTAAATGTATACAGCTTTCTGTAATTAAGGAGAGGTGTTCAGCAGCACGCAGTACACAACATGAAATTCAGGAAGCACTTTTACTCAAAAATTGAAATATTCTAGGTACTCTGCTGTTGGCTTTTTTTAAAGTCATAAACATTTAAAGAAAGCTCAACTGAGGTAGCCTAGTATAAAAGATCCCTGTGCTTTTGGGAGGCAATGTTGTTGGAGTAAAAGAAATGCATTATTCTGACTTTGTTTGTCAATATTCAAAAGTCAAGGTGATATTGGTGTAGCTTTTTCCCCCTTTATGGTCAAATCAAAGCAAATTGGTGTCATAGTAAGCCTGTTTTTGTCACAGTAACCTTATTTTTCCCTCCTATTTCCTTATCGCAGCTGTTCTCTGGAGCGTAGTTTAATCCTAGTTGTCACCTCTATAGTTGATAAGAGGCCTAACAGCACACCTACCAGTTCATCTTACAGCTATAAAATGTCGGCCCTACATTTCAAACACTCTCTTAGTAGGTTGAGAATCCATGTTTTAATCTGAGGGGAAGAGCCAAGATGAAGTCAAGCTATAACCCTGATAAATTCAATATTCTTGTGATGGCGCTAGGCATTTAAACTGCCCTCCCCTTCAGCACTGTGGTCTGTGGCTCTTGTTACAGTCTGAATTTCCTGGAATAAGCAGGATGCCAGTGACAGACAGGTCAGGTAGCATCATATGTTTTTATGGAGTTTTTTTATTGTTGAGTAATGCTGAAACCTATAGTAGTTCTGAATCTGGTTAGCTGCTGCATCACTAATCAACCACACTTATTATATATTCTATCTTCGCCATATCCCAAAATAACACGGACTTTGTGTCTTGTGCTATATCGTTTTCAAAAAATTGCAGTGGAAAATGTGGTAAATTTGACAAACACCTGCATGTGCGTGCAAGGCCTATAGTCTGTATGCAGTCAGTACAAAAGATGCTTAGCTGCAGGGGAGTTCTGCTCAGCTGTCTCAGTCAAATATCTCTTTGTTAATGTGAATGCTCTCAAGGTTGGCAAACATACTGAAGACTGAGTCACTTAAACAACCCCGTCTTAACACACAGCTAAGTCACATTCTATCGAGTTGTTTGTATATCATAGTCTTTTGTACTTGTTCTGGCGTGTCTAGTGTATCAAGGAGGTGGCTGAATTTATCCATCTGTTTGCAAAGGTGTAATTTCCACATAAGGTATGACCAATCCCCTAATTCTGGAATTTTTGAATTGGTCTAAATTGCCCCTATAGTGAATAAATTCTGGGACAAATTGACCATTGTCAAGGGACAACTCTGACTAAAGCCCATAGCATTGCTGCGATATGCTCACTGATGACTGATGATTTGCTTATTTACATTTTGGTCATAAATGTTTAGAGAAAGTTGATATAGTTTATTGGTTCTTGTGTTTTTATGGGCCACTGCTAACAAACTACTTAATGCATCTATGCCAATTGGTCAAGGTGATGTGATGTTGATATGTATAAATGGCACAATAATTACTGACTCACATCCTATCATTTTGTTATATATTTGTTGCCTCTACTATTCTAATGGGGAGGGTGGTGAATTCCTCTATGGCACATCTGTTTGTCTCGGAGCTTCTTTATCTGCAGGATCACATGATGGTAAACATCATGCAGGATGACATGTGCAGGTGCAATCTATTACATAAGCTGGCTACTTGAGACAGACAAGTTTAAAAAGTCATTGATATTAATGACTAAGAATAGCACAATCAGTGTTTCTCCTAGAGCTGCAAATCGCACAACCTCTGATCCAAGTTGTCATGCAAGTTTAAAGCCTTGAGCTCATTCATTCAAACTAAGATCCACGTCACATCCAAAGAATAATGTTTCAACTGCATAGAGCCTGAAACTGTCTGTATCAAGTTAACATTTTACCACTCAAGAGTTTATACATGTATTATTCTTTTCCTGTTGCAGAAGTCGGCAGGGCTTGACAAATTACCAACAAACTCCTCTGTCTGCTTCCTGACAGCTGGAGACACAAGGTACTGAACTTGGAAATCAAGAAGAGAAAGAGAGAGGCAGCCACAGTCATTAGAGAGGATCATGAAAAAGTGAGATAAATTTATTCTCGGAGGCAAAACACTGAAGCTAGAATAGCTCACGTTAATTATGTGAGTATATACATATTATATGCCAAGGTTTAGCACTAATTAATTTACACTGACTGGCCACTTTATTAGGTAGACCAATGGATCTATAGGCCCTTTTCCACTATGCGAGAACAGGAAGGGACTGTTTTCTGAGAACCGCGTGTATCCATTGTCCTGGGACCCCGAGACTGGCGTCTGCTGCGTGAACACTGATGTCACGCACATGCAGCAAAATATGAGTTAACAAGTAAAATTACATATAAAGCATGCCTGACGCGTAATTTTATAATACCAAATCTTTAGCCTGGCCAGCCAGACTAACTTTTGCCTTCTCTTCTATACAGCAAAGTTAGTCTGGAACTGCCCCCATAGATGGCTGATTCAGAGGCGGGACTAACAGGCGGAAAATTAACCAATCAGAGAAACAGCGGATGTGATGTAAACTAAGCGAAAAGCAGACTTACCACTGTCAACAATGCTTTTAGGACTGTCAGTTGCTGCAGTTTTAACACCATATCCATGTCTTGTTTGTTTTAACTAAGGGATTTCAGGCTCAGTCATCACATAAGGCCCACCCACAGCTGTGATTGGTCCGGTACAAGGAATTAGCTGTCTATGGGAGTGGTTCCAGACTAACGTCGCCATATAGAAGATTCACGTAGCGAGAGCATGTTAGCACCATGACAGGAAACAGCTGATGCTAACACTCTCATGTACAACAAGAACAGAATGTGCTGAAAAGAAAACATGTTTAAATATTTTTTTATTTTAAATTTTATTTTATATTATTTTGTTTCATTTTCTCTCACATGTGGATTGTTTATTGTCTAATCAATGCACAGTTGTGTGTGCGTAGCTCCTCCTTCAAGCAATCCAGACCGGTTTGGAACCAAAGTGATAATCGATTAGAAACGGTTTGCAGATCGCTTTAGAATGGTCAGGTCTAGTGGAAATCACCCCCAAAGCGCCTTGTCCCGTAATGGCCTAGAGGAAAAGGACCTTATTATAAAACAGGAGGAGCAAGATGGCTGCCAATTATTTTAATTTGTTTTGCCCAATGGCATATAATGCCAAAAATGTTCTTTACTTCTTTGTAATTTCTGCATAATGAAAACCATTTTATATTGCAGTAAATGGGAAACCTTTTTTGGCTGCATGAGATTTTCTTGCTGCAGTACCACTGAGTCCCCAGTATGCAGATTAGCATCAAGGCAGAGGGGGCAGTGCCCCATCCTGGTCTGATAATAGATTCATGGGTAGACCCTGTACCCAAGTGGCTCCTGGTCTTTTGCTGGATTAAACACTAGTTTCAGGTTGAAGCTGGTGTTTTATCCAGCATGCATTATTAAATAACTTTTAGTAAAGTCGTACCTATACCCAAATTCCCTAAATGCATCTACTGGCTAGGCACAACAAATGAATAATTACCCTTGCACACATTCCAGCTTTACTCCTGCAGTAGTGAATATAAAAACTAAAATGACCATTACTGAATACAGCTCCTGGGACTCAGCTCTATACTTATGGCAGCAAAAGACTGGATGGTTTGTGCCACCGCTCCTCCATTGTCTCCCATGCAGGCTGGAGACACAGAGAGGAGCTCCTAAAGGGCCCTGGCAGAGTCTCTGCTTCCATCTGCCCACATGCCTCACCATGGAGTCCAGCTCGCACCACTTGAGATTATACTCACGTCCAAGCTGTTACTGTAATTTGCATTGGCTCATAGGCAGAGCAGAGTGAGGAGTAGAGGAGGAGCCGCGCATGAGGCCGGGATGTTATAAGTGGTCCTGGCAGCACAATGAGCCTGCCTGGATGTAGCAGTATGGCCCACTGGCATAGGCAGCGCTGTATTAAAATGCAATAATGGCGCAGAGCAGGTTGTCCGTCTGGGCCAGATTAGGTGTTAGTGGACGCCATAAATTATAGAAATGTGGGGGTTTTGAAACTATTCCAGGCACATTTGCTATGGCTCCTGTTATAGCTTGGTCAGATAGCACAATTTGCCAATAAACTAACCTTAAAACTGTGTCAACATTTGGAAATCTCCAAAACATATAGCATGTACTGTACATATTGACATACTATTTGCAATTAAAATAAACTTTTTTTACCTTCATATTTACAATCATTGCCCTAGAATAAAAAAACATTTTACACACCCCATAGTTAATAAAAGTTCCACACTGAAATGAGACCTCTAAAGGCAAAATTAAGTTGCTTCAACTGAAAGGCCAGCACTGACAGTCAAAGTATAAAATAATAAAATTACAATAAATTATTACTCTGACCTCTCTGTTTCAAACCGAAAGAAATAAAAATGCTTATACAGACTTGTTGAGAATTCATTGAAATTTAATACAGACGCATTATTTACCAAACCCTTTCTGAGTTTCTGCAGCCTCCATGTGGGACGTGTCTCATATTAGATATCGCTTAATGTCGGATTTTGAATTAAAATCACGTTTCTTTGTATAAAAAGGAACAATCCCAAACACTCAATGCCTCAATCCGTGCTCCGTGTTCTCTGATGTCCTCATTTTTCAGGCTTAATTTGCTCCCAACGTGATAGCTTTTGGACAGCAATTTAGTCAAGCAGCTAATTTATCAAATTTACTAATTAACTAGAGGCAGAAAATAAAGAACAATTTCTGATAATGCCACCTCAATCAAACGGGTAGTGAACTAATTATTTATGGTACAGCCACAAGGACAATGACCCATAATGAACTTCCTCTATAGCTGCTGGTAAAGTCACTGTATTTAATGGGAGCTACTCATTTGTTATGGACATTAGCCTCACTTGAATAAATCTGACATTTTTGTCCTATATTATTGTAGACAGTACAGTATACACTCATGGGCCTTTAAATAGGTACACCTATCCACCAGTATTAAAAACAGATAATTAGACACACTGGCAGTAAAAAAGAGGGATTTTATCATGTTAAAATGTCTAAATTAACCTGAAAATGTCTTGTAAATGCCAGTGGTCAGAAGGGCCTGGCTTAAGATGATAGAAAGTGTCACTCAGATTATCTTTGTTTTTAAGTAAATGGGCTATAGCAGCAGAAGACAACTCTTTGTCCAGGGTCTACCTAATAAAATGACCTATGTGATATGCAATATTGTGAGAAACATGTTAGGAAATAAGGAATAGGGCCAAATGAGTGACTCTTTTTGTATGTATGTGCAGGGTATTTTTATAAGAAGAAATGTGTGATATTAAGGCTGAAACTAAATGATTATTGAAAAAATTGTAAACTAATTTAGTAAAAAAGACCCCAAAACATGCCTTTTGCTCATATAAAAAAACATTTTACAACCCACACAGCAGTAATTCGTTTTAGCCTCACCTGGTCCAAATTATATATAAAAAACATGTTTACACTTTTCACTATCCCACAATTAACCGATTTAATTGAAAAAATAGTCAACAGATTTTGTTTAGCAAAAGCCCAGTATGCTCTCCGCAAATGTGTCTGTGCTTTCTAACAATTAACTTCTGCAATATTTAGATAAAAAATAATTATGAGTGATAAGACACAGCTAAATGTGCTTTTCAGTTTCAAAAAACAGTCCTGACAGGTTTGTGATTAGAGGCTCCAAACGTGTGGTATGAGTCTGTTCAGTCCTTCTAAACAATTCATTCACATAATTACCAATTACTGATATGTCAAGGTGTAAATAAATAGAAGCTATTCTCCCAAAAGCTGTCAGCTAATATTGTCATGTGCTCATTTTTACAAAAGCATTTGAAGTGATATATAGACAATGATTTATTATATTTTAAGTCGTTTCAAAATGTTAACTATTTGAATCTAAATTTGAGTGGTAATCCGAGCTGAAGTTGCCATTCTGTTATAAAAGCCAGTCTCTGACATCTGACACTGACTGGATATTGAATTGTTTTTAAACCATTCTTTGTAAACATTGTTGTATTTGAAAATCTATTTCTGATAAACTGCTGTTCAACCAGCCAACAAACCTCAAACATCCTGAAATGGGTATATGATATGATATGCTTGAGGGGAAACAGGTTTGACTGCAGGTATCTCAGTTTCATGGTGGGTTCCTGTTTTATTAATATCTCATGCACATGCAAGTGGGCATGTGGGTTGCTGAGTGAATCTGCCTCCATCCAGTACTGGCGGTTATGTGTCAAGAGGTTTTGCAATAGTAAAATATGTGCACAAAGCTCACGGAGGTGTAAAGTATTCTTGTGAAAATCAGCATTGTGCAAAAACACACCTGACCTCACAGTGGGCCCCACAAACCCACATTTCAAACAAAGTGGAAGAAAAATAAATAACGTGTTATTCTGCTACTCAATTCTTTCTGCTGCTTTCTGCTTTCAATTCTTTTCTATTCAAAGAACTAGCCTGGTTTTAGGCAATTGAAGTTTTATTTTTAGAGGGCCAAACTCAAGGATGAATGTTAAATGCTAATGGATTGACAATTTCCCAAGTAGGAAACAGAAATAGAAAAATGCAACGGAGAGGGGAAACAAAACACTGTATCACATTCCATTTTTATATATATATTATAACTGTCACAATTTGTCTAAGATGCTACTCTCACTAGTCACTAGGGATGGGAAAATAAACAAATACCATTGCAATAAAACACTGACAATTAAATTATTGTGGCATTTTTTTTATTATTGTAATAATTGTTAATTGGTCAATTATTTTAAACCAACTGTTCAATAATAGTAGTATTGTTGTTAATCTCAATTAATATGGCCAAGATTATAGTGACAAACAGATATCGCCACATACCCGGACACACAATATGAACAATGAGAATCTCAGAAATGCTGATCAATGAACAGTCCATCTTGTACAAACAATTACAATTACACAAGTTCTAAGTCACTTTAATTATTGATAGTAAAGCATCCTGTGAGTGATAGCTACATTACAATTGATCTAAAACAAAAAATACAGAAACCAAGGCTACACTTGAACTATCTTCAGGTGTTGTCTGGTGTCTGTAAACATGAGCAGGGCTCATGTAGCAGCGTCTGTGGTTTGTGTAATGATGTTGGTTGAAAGCATTACTTCAATCAGTTGGAACAAAGCCAACACAAAAGTCCACACCTTCTGTGTATTTACTAGCCCACTGCTCCTGTAGATCTATTGACAGAGCTTCTGTGACAGGATTAGTGCATTTTATATCCACTCTGTCACCTGTATATTCTCATCTCTGCACAAATGATCAGCTCATGTTGTTACTCCCACTGTTTTATGTTTTATATGTTTCTAACCCTATAGTGCGATAAGCCATCTCATCTAGGCCAACATTTGCAGGTAAAAAATAACAAAAGAATAAAAGATTTCCTAATATTTCATTAACGATGTATAATCCCCATTTTAAAAGCTTACTAACTCATGCTGAACATACAAATATCCACTTATATTCTGTCTTCATAGCTTTTCAAAATCCCCAAAGAAATGCAGTTACCAGATAAATTAAATGTTCTTAACAATAACAATCATCAACTAAATTAGCTTGGAGCGGCTAGTATATTATTTGGAAGTGGATTTATTTGAAGTATTTCCTCAAAGTGTTTTGTAAAAGAAAGCTTTAGTTGTTAAGAATTGCGTCATGAATTTTTGCTAATACCCCAAGTCTATGTTTGACACTAAATTCTCTCTAAACCTTCTTTGTACTGGATTTCTGTGAAGTGTGTCAAATTGAGGCTGTGTGGTCCATTATTTGTGTGCACCGAGTGAATCAAACTCATATGCATTACAGCCCAGGGTGAATTTGAACCTCTGTCTTCTGTATCAATTAGAGGCGTGAGTTTTTCATTTGGCATAACAGACGATTTATTCATGTGTGTCCTGTACGTAATAAATCTCAATTGTTTTACTCTGATAAGAATGAGGCTGAGGTCACAAACAAACTGGTACATTATTGGTACATAATAGTATGTGTCTTTTTGTAGCAGCTTTATTCATTTTTAAGCATTTTAATAAGAGAATAACAGATGGCATGCATTATTTGAGACTATGTTGTTAAGCATAGAACAAGTCGGTCATAAATACAATTTTAGACTACATGATTATAATGATGATCAATGACAGAGGATCTGGCCATGCAAGATGTGTCTTATATTTCAATAATTTAAAGACACTGATGCAAATTGGTTGTTTTAGTGTGCTTTAGTAGTCATGCTAAGGACAAATACACAGCCAGATCAATACACTATAGGGCTTTGGAGGGGAGATTTAAAAACATAGCATTACTGTAGCACAAAGAGACACCAGATGCAGACAGAAACACATGCCGCAAATGATAATCACACCACAACATTGTTTATGAATCTCCAGCACTTGTCACTGACCTCTGTACAATTTCAAAATAACTATGCCTCGAAATAGAAATCCCAAAAGCTTCTTGTCATTGAGAATCCACTCTTGTTTCCTAGCATCACTCGCTAGGAACTTCTTATTTTATCACAAGTTGTTTTTCTCTGTGTTTTGGTGAAAATGCCAAGTTTTCTTCTGCAATTTCCTGGAGGATGTCAGTAAATCTGTCACATGGAGGAAAGAATAACACCCGAATGTATCTGTTTTGTCAAACGTGCCAACTTATAAAATATGTAGCTTGAGCCTTTAAAAATAAAATGCATACTGGCGAGGTGAGTTTTCTTTTGTTGTTTGTGTGAGATTTCCACACTATTTGACAGCAAACTGAAAATAGCTTATATTTCATGTATGCTGCAGTTTAAGTGTGAACTTAACACGGGTGGTCTGCTGAGTTTTGGAAAATCACACAAATGGAGTTGTAAAGCAGAGGGCAGCATGCTCCTGTTGGGTGATGAATCATGAGCCAAGGCATACAAAGTAGTTTTTTTCCATAACTATTTTGGTCCTAAAGTGGGTACATAGACTATGTCAAATAGTGTTCCACAGAATTGGTCAGTGCATCATTACAAAACTAGAACTTCAAACTTGATTCAGAAAACAAAACGTGACATTGAATACAATTTATGATGCGATGGTGAAAAAATAAGTTGTAACTGTAAGCAAAACTAAACATCACTCCTTTGAAAAACTGTGCCAGTATTGATATAAATATATAAAAATATATAATAAAATTTGAAAATGAAAACCCTATTAACATGGAGCAGGTTTAACTATTTAGTGTTACAGTTGTTTTATAAACAGGTGAGATATTCAAATAAAGACAAACAAACAATTTGCTGGTAAAGAGCAATTAGCTTCTGAAGTGTTCAATAAGCCGCTGATGCTAATGCCCTATAGCCTGTTTAGAAACACCATGTGACAATTAAAGTTTATGGGGCCGCAATATAGTCGCTACTTAATTCTTTGTCATTGAAAGTTCTAAATGGGATGTAATTGGAGACCATCTTTGCATGCAGATATAATTATAATATGCAAATGTTGGTCCTGTTTACAGAGATAGCCTCCACCCGCTTGATAAGATGTGACCAGATGAAATCCCTAGGGCTGCACTGCCAGGCTTTAGGGCCACCAGTGCAGCAGACAGAGCTGACTCAAATGAAGTTGGCCTGTCAATAATTACGCCTGGATCCTGACAAGAGTCGCACAAGGGCAGCGAGCAGTTCACCAGCAGCTCACTCTAATTGGTGTTTATGCTTTTTCTGACAAAGTGCTGTCTGTAAAATGTCCTTAGTCCGCATCAGCTGTGGCACATGTCTCCCCAGGGTAAGGACACTGTCAATGTCATCTGAATCCATATCATATCATTATCTATGGACAAAACAGCAGCAGTGCAGAGTCATTTGATAAGTATCTTCTAATTTGTATAGATCAACCAAACTAGTAATTATTATTTATTATATGGGCCAGCCCCATGGGTTTGTTTTAGTTGGGGGATACTCTTTTTTTTCATAGTAATGGAAGAAATTCACTAAAATGAATATTTTGCTCCTTTACTCAATGATTGTGGCTGATTTCCAGTTATTATTACATGCAGTTAATACAAAAACAAATAATTTTGAGCTTGGCTCTTACCTAAAATTTCATTTTGATTTTGAATATAACAAACCAAACTATAAAAATCCCAATCAACCAGTGCATTGGAAAGAGTTAAAGGTACTTTGTGCAGTTGTTGTAGCTGTTTATTTAGTGCGGTTGCATGTAGATCTTATAATTTTGTTATATTCCAGCCTCGTGGCATCATCTACAAAACGTGAAAGAAAAAATAGTAATTGTCATTGAATTTCTTTGGCAGCTTTGATATTCACAGTAAATGAATGGTAGGGTTGTGAAAAGTGGCATATATATAGTACAATTATCTCTGTTTCTATTAAAACAGTTCTGTACTAAAATTGGAATATACTTAAATAAATGTCTATGTAAACATGTGGACATAACTTTTGTGTTTGTCTTGAGACTGGGGCAGATTATTTTGTTCTGAAAAGGAACTGTGAGTGTTCTCACATCTGCTCTTGTGAGATGCAGCTGTAGTCGAGAGGTGTGACAAACAGAAATAGGACTGAATTCTTCCAGTAGCTTACAAAGTGGTCCAATAAGACTACATATTTGGTTTCTTAAAGAGGAACTATTAGTCTATTTTTTCATGACAACGATTTTCTCAAAATCATTGTCATGACACAATAAACCCACCCCTCTGTCTGTTTAACATTTAGATGTATTAAACACAGCTGATAGACCAACAAGATCAATGTGGACAGGATTTTAGAATTTGACTGCGCTGTTATTGGGTCTAAATAAACAAGAGTATGAGACGTGCTTCACTGTCCCTTATTCACACACATTGATATAATGCTTCTTGTACACACTGTTGTGCAGGTGAAGGAGCAGTGCACAGGGAGGGGGGCAGCCTCCTCCGTGTCCAAAAGGGTCCGAGTTAAAGCCGTGCGTAATGACAGTCCATTCAGACGCACTTTGGTCCAATGCTTCATAGAAACAGCACAAGTCCTGTCTGCGCCGTATGCAGCAGTTGGATATGTTTATGTCCGAGCGTTATTTCATGAATCACTGATTCATCAGGAATCATTGTGCATTTCAATAACACTCCGAAGAACGAGCCGCTGCGCTCACTGAAAGTGCACGAGTGCGCGCGAGCATGCGTGAGTGTGCGCGAGAAGGCACGGTCTCGAAGCGCTTTACTTTTACCAAACTCAGCAAAAATACCTCAAACTAGTGTCTGTCTCTCTTTTTCACAATATACAAGTGCTAAAGTAATTCTGTCTGAATTAAATCTATGGATTTTCTCTTGTTTTTAAAGTGAAAATGAAACCTATATTTAACATGTATTTCTCAGACTCGCGTGTGTCGCCTTTCTGCACGTCTCTATACTGTGCGCAAGCCAGGGTCAGAGCTGCCGTAGATGTTATTGTCCAAGACAAAAGTTCCTCCGGGGACAATAAAACTATATTCTATTCTAATCTAAACATTGACTAAAGCTGAAGATTGCTTTTTGCTGTGTTCTTAGCTGCTCTCTGTACTGTATTGTATGTCTTTACAAATTGTTAATTGTGGATGTGGGGAAATGTTATTGTCTTAAATGTTATGTGGCAACTGTAACTAGGGCTGTAACGATTCACTTTTGTCACGATTCGATTCGATTCACGATTCTTGGGTGGCGATTCGATTCGTATTGCGATTCGAGTCGTATTGCGATTCGATTCTATAGATTATTGAAATATTTTCTTCTCCTTAACTTTAAAAGAGTGTTCATTTATGCCCCAAGACCTAATTCAATTCTAAATCAAGAGCTATTACTATTTA
>JAVQKG010426501.1:0-19362 GCA_036025885.1 Hypseleotris bucephala | reverse complement strand
GACAGAATCTCGGCTAGCCATAAATGTCATTAAAAAATTCTAACTAAAAACATTAAAATGGATGTGTCCTGTGTTTTAAAAAAAAAGGTTTGTATTGTAACTTGACTGGCCTCTTTTTTGGACGTCACTTCTTTCCATAAAAGTCTTTTCATATAGTATTAGTTTTTTTTTTTACTAAAACAGATGCTTCTAGAGCATGGGGAATTTATTGTTACGGTAAATCCCCGGAGATCAGCTCAGATATGATGAGCTATTTTGCTATGACCACTGACTAGTGACCATTGACATTTGATTATAGGACTTTCACTGACAATTCAGTCCAGTTTCTGGAACCTAAAATCTCTCCTCAAAAAAGTTGTGCTTGTTTAAGTTTGTTGAGCTTTCCTAAAAATTCAAAATAGTTCTCATCACTCATGCTGTGTCTCTAGCATCATTAGTGGCGATGCGTGCTCTGAAGATCAACAGCAGGCAGCAATAATCGATATGTATATTTACCATGCACAGCAAGTGATTCATGAATTTAACATAGCAAACTCTCTTACCTAAGTCAATATGTCATTCTGAATAATTCTTTGCATGTGAACTATCCCATACAGAGATACAGAGAAACACATGAATGGATAAATCCCAACAATCGTTTGAACAGCAGAAGACTGATACACTGGCAGACAGGAATTTCAAAGTTATGTGAGATATTGCTAAAATAATGCAGTCTGCAGATACTGGGTATCAGGACCAAGACACAAGGCAAACAAATGTGTCTAGGTCCTACAGCCAATACCTTCTCTGTGTGCACTGGTATCAGAACATAATTATGACACCCACGCACTGACATTATTGCTACCCGACTTTCTATTCTCCCCAAACATTGTGAGCCTCAGCAGCATAATAAATAATAAACAAAACTGGTGGGAAAAAAGGGAAAGACATAGAAAAGCCAAACCATATTTGCACTGGAAATGATGAATAATTGAATCTGGGAGGCATACACACAGATGCAGGCACACACACACACACACACACACATTTACATGCACACACGCTTTAGAAGCTCACTGCACCCTCACAGAAACTGCAGTCCTTTGGGTCTCCAGTGCCATCTAGAGGTAAGTGGAAGGAAAACAAGGACAAGCCAAAAACTCTCATAATAACCCAGGAGGCATATTGCAGTTAAAAATTGTAAGCTTCCAAAAATTTAAAATAATAATAATAATAATAATAATAATGAAAATAAAAATGTGTGTTGTTCTTTGATGTAAAGTAGATAATCTGTTATAATTATAATTTTTACTTTAGTCACTCCCCTGGTCTCTCGCAACATGAGATCAGAGTTACACTTTGACCAACAGTAGTCGAGTTTTACTCAACAGACAACAGACAATCTTTATTTTCTTATTTTGGGAAACTTATGAACTACCCCTTTAAAGTGCTTTTTTTATATTGGCCTACTTGTTCTTGTTTTAGATTCTGTTCTGGTCAGGGCATGTTTTAGACTAATTGTGGGACTTTTTTTATGTTAAATAAGGCCCTGACCAGAATGACCAGCAGGGAATCATTGAAAAAAATGCAATTCATTTGATTGTACAGTGGCACATCTATAAATAGTTGGCACAAAGGCAACACAATGCTAAAATAAGGTGTGGTTTATTTGTTGGCATTTTGAATGACTGGAAATAATAGTATTTTAAGAGTATTTGGTGTCTCTGTCATCTGAATTCACTGATTTAAAACAGACACTTATAGATGTTAAATTCAGATTTGCCCTTTTGACCCAAGTCAAGCCAATCAATGATGTATTCTCTGTATAGGCACCTTTTTTCAGTAGAATGTAGATTGTGTGACTCCGCAGCATGTTCCCTGCTCTCCTCTGGTGGTGGTAAAGGGCTTGCCTAAAGCCACCAGTGACCCCAGTGCAGAGTGGAGCAGCTGTGAGCGCTCCCATATGCTCCTCAGTATAATGAGGGGACGTGTCACTATTCCGGCTGGCTGCTCCTGACACCACCACGAGCCATGGAAGAGAGTTTCTTCTACTTTGTTTGATCATACCATACTGGTGTTTTATCTATCAACTTGCAATTCAAGATGAAAGTGCCTCAATAGTGCTGTCATGATGGGCAGATACTGTATATGTATGAAATATTACAGGTTTCAATGATCCATCTTCTTTAACTATTTCAGTCCCGGATTATTAGAGCTTATCCCATGGGCCTAAGGACACTACATTGTGGACAGTAGCTTGTTGGCTGCAGGGCTGACAGAGACTGACTCACTTTCACATTTATTAACATGGAGAAATATATGGTAACCAATTCCTATAGACATGTCATTGTGTGGGGAAAACATGCGGTAATTCACAGAATCAATAACCTTGAAAATAGGAGCACTAACCACTGTGCACCACATTAATTTCAATGAACGAGCATAATCAGGAATACAGTACATCTGTATGTTATTCTCTGTTTCAAAGCTCTCACCAGGGGCTCATTGGATTTGTACATCAGCAATTGGTCTCTGATAAGACCTTTCCTGTAAATCCACCTTTTATTTTTCAATTTGACACAGCTTATCAAATGTAGTTTGCAAACGTGAAAGCAATTTCACAATTACCAGTTTTTAATATTGTATTTATATAAATAGGGATGCCATGTTGCAGTTACTGTCCAAATTAATTCTGCTTGAGTGAGCTTGTAAACGCTTTGGGCAATCATCAAATAATATACCATTTGAAACTAAAAGCGGTCCCCAGCGCCGAATGAATTTCTTTGTATATTTTGCCAATTAGGCTAGGGCTTTATTCATTCATTACAAACCCCAAACACTGCATTTATTGTTCTACTTTGCAGTCAAAAATAAGTATGTATTATTATGAGTGAAATGAGGGCCTGTAACACCAGAGGTAAGCACAAATCATAAGACATTTTCTCAAACCCACATGATTGGTGACAGTAGTTGCCTGTGGGTATGGCAGAGGAACACACCATGGAAGCAGCTGCTGTTCTTTCCGGCTCCCTCCACGTTAATGCCGTGTTTCCCATTGGCAGCACTTCAGATGCCACCGGCAGAACCTGTGCTCTAAGCGTGGCACCGTTCCAGAGGCTCTCCATCCATTGCCATTTAGTGTTTGTGCCTGCACTCTCAGACCGGGTCATTTTTCTCGGAAATCCACTACACAGAACAAAGTAGAGGAGCAATACAAGGGTACTTTTTATAGTTAAAAAAATTACTGAAGGAGAGCTTCTCTCCTCTGAAGTATATAGCCAATACTCAGAAGCAAAATGGTGAAGGGGAAACTTTTAATTGGCTACACATAGCACAACTGCGTTCTGTTGTTGCCCCACAAAGTCCATTTGTCAGAAGTGTGTGTGTAATGGGGAGGCACTACCTGAGACTAATACTGTAAACACACAGGCGGCAGTCACCCTCCACTATTGTTCATTCACATGGAAAGTCACTGGATACTTTATGATCATATCTCAAATATACTTTTACAATTTAACACAAGTAATTTTAGTATTTTTCATCTCAGTGTCAAGGTGGATAGTGCCTATATAGCATTAGTATAGCCACAGCATTTTACCTGTCTGTTTCAGTCGAAGCTGTAGTTTGGAGCTTTAAGCTCGCAGCTTTAAGTTCTTTGCTTCATGACCAAGCAGTTCCATCACTCCCTACTATCCACATTTCAGAAGTGCAACATCTCAGTGAACATATCTCCTCCATCACCACAGCCACAATTCAAATTGTAAACTGTCATTTCTCTAAAATGACAGGGAATGTGTCTGAACCAAAATAAGCGATCATGCAGCACTGTCATGTTAACATCCCCTTTTCATATGTTTTATTATTCATTCCTTTTGGCCCCAGAGAAGAGAGGAGGGTACGTGGTTCTGGGAATCTGAGCATGTTTCCAATCACTGACAGCCCTAATCATTATTCAAATTAGATTGATTTGCGCTCTCGCTCCTGCGTCTAGTTTGAGTGTAAAACTATTTAGTGGCAACCGACTGTCTGCCTCCAGGAGGGATTTGCTAGCCCCCTTTCTTCTCTGCTGCAGAACTAGAGTTGAATATTCCCCAAGTTCCTAACAATAAGCTCATGAATACAGAAGTAGTATTTTATTTTTCCTGTGCCCGGCTCTATTCTATTCACTGTCATAAAAGAAATGAAATCCACTTGAAACGTTGGGCCTTTTGCATCATTTGCATGCAAGTTCCCGCCCGGTAATGGAATGAAATATGACACGCCAATTTAATTACCGCTTCAGAATAGTCTCGCCTCACAGTATAAATATTGATCTAGGCTCCTCGCGCCGGATCCCTTTGCACCACTTTTTTCGCCGCATGCTACCATCTTCCCTTCTCATATAATATTCCAGTCTTTTAGCCTTCCCTTTCTTAGCTCATCTCGCTCCCTTGACTGCGTTCTTCCCCACTGTGTCCATTCCTTATTCAGCCCACATGAGGTGAGTGAGGCATGTCATGTTGCCCAGGCCAAAGACAAATGAGCAGCGAATATTAGATAGTGCCTTGGGTCTTTTGAGTATGATGATAGTGTGGCTCTATCTGTTAGCCGTTCCCACACAAATAGGCTCTGTGAAAGGCGCGGGTGTCCCAGTGGAGTTGGGCCACGCCTGTACAGCGCAGGACAGAGGCATGTACAAGAGAGAACTCCATCTCCCCTCGGGCATTTACACTAGATCTACCAGAAACTCCTCGCTCAGGCCCAAGTGGGAGGGGTACTTAGCATTGTATGTTATCTGGATCCAGGAATTGTTTTATATTACTACTATACTACATCCTTTTATAGTGAAATAAACCTAACCTAATCCTTCATAAAGTTTGTCTGGGATTAGTGTGAAAAAACAGAAATTTAGCAGGCTCAACTCCTGTTTGGAATGGAAATCTACTTACTATACTAGGGAATTTTGAAGTGTGTGACTGTAGGAATCCACACATTTGCAAATTGCATGTTTTCAAATGCTACTTACCTGTCTTCAAACCTGAATAAAACATTTGCCTAAGTAGTTAGTCTGTTGCAGTGGGAGTCTTAAAGCCCAAAGCAGTGTCCCTGACTGAGAATGCTGCGCCTGCCTGACCACAAGCAACAAAAGGAAGCCAAGAAGAAAGAAAAAAAAGGAAGGACAGTTGTAATGAATTAATCACACTGAGTTAAGGATATGCCTTTTGAAACATTTAAATGGAGCAGATCAGAGAACCAGCCTCTTTAGCTCCTTAGACCTCTCTCCCCAAAGCTTTTTGAGAGTAAAAAAAACAGGCAGTACCCATAAAAGCTCCTGCGTTTTGTAAACAGCAAATCCTTTCTCACAAGGCCAAAGTGTTTCTCGCTCTCCTAACACACTGAATGCCGAGCAGCGGTGTCCAAACAAGAGAGGGATCCTTAGTCATGCAAAGTAAACCATCCCCGTCTGTATACCTTATTTATACAAAATGGATTCTAATTTTGTACTTATGATAAGAACCATTAATGGACCGGCCACAAAGGTAAAGCGGTTAAGGAGGATGGATGCATCAAAGTGTACTCTGTGTAGGGGCTATTAGGATGTCTGCCTCTCAGAAAGCCATGCACTTTCAACCCACTCTCCCAGGGTCAGGAAAACATCTATTTCCTAATGGGCTGCTCAGGTGAAGCACAGCCTGCAGAAACAATGACAGCGGCTAGTGGCAGGTAACAGCGTGTGATGAGGCAGGAAGGAGAGTGACTCAGCGGATTAAATAATGATGAACATGTCAGAAACTTAAAATAACCTATGGATGTCATATTAATGTAATCTGAAACAGAGAAATGTAAGTGTGGTTAATAATTACATAGGAGTCTGAATGCCTTTTCCGTGTTACCATGGTTTCCTCCCACATGCATGTTTTAGGACATTTAATAACGTGAAAAGTACAGTATGAATGTGAAAGTGAATGGTTTTAGAGACAAGAATTGTGTCAGCCCTGGGACTAATGCTGCGTTCATGTGGTTCTCGGAACATCCAAATTATCTCAATAGTCTTTGTTCCGATTTTAGTGCATTAATGTGACTCATATCTGAAAGTTGGAACATTCTGATATATTTTTTTAATTAGGCATTTTATTAACTTAATACTAACTGTAATTGGCTCAACAAACAACTATTTTAGCTGAAAATAATACAATAATACAAATACAATAAACTTAAACAAATTCATTGGTCACATAACAGTTGGTGTTGGTAACCTCTTATGTTAAATTTAACATGTTGCTACAGGCTAATGATGCTAGTGACATTAACGGGGAATATTGGACAGTTGTGGTTTTCCGAAGTTTTCCGACTTGTTCTTCCACCTGGTGCGAGAATTCATAACTAGATCTGTCTTTATTTCAAAATAACTCCTGTGGGATTTGAATAACCAAGGTCTTTTAATTTGGCGTCGCTTCACAAGATCCTAGTCTGTAATCCATGTCATTGAGCTAACTCCTGCCACTGATGTGTTTGTGGATTTGTGTTTGGACTTAAAGGAGCCGGTGAATATTTGACAGAGAACCCTGATCGGTCTGATCCTACAAATAAAGTTTTGAAGCCCTTTTGAAAAAGATGTTTATCCTGAGCTTGTAAGAAAAAAACAGAACAAATGCGGTGTGTGCTACTGATGTGGAGATTTGGGAATGAAAGCCTCTGCTGGCTATGAAACAAACTGACTCATTACAGATCCCAGCTATGCCTTAAAGGGCGCAATAAGAGTGTTTTTACTGCCCCATAGCACCGAATGACCATCATATTTCTAAACGCCGCTGATAGGGCCATGCTTTAAAAGTCATTCTGAGGAAATAATATCTTCACACTATGGCTGTATCCATGGGGTTATTTTTAAGAAAAAGTGCCACTGTATTTTTTACATCTTTGTCATATTTTCATTGAGATGGTACTTTTTTTTTTGCACGTGCTTTCTGTGCGACCTCCGTTCATTACCTTATCTAACGGGTCCCTAATGAGAAAATGAGACATAATTGTTTATTCCCGCAGCAGCCCCCGAGGAGAGAGATGGCACTTAGAGCAGGAGTGTGTCCTGTTACATAATCACAGTTTATATCATCCAGAATAAGGCACACCTTTTAGGCTCAAGGTAGCTTTTATAATCAGTGGAACAAAGCATGAAACAAATTTGTGTGTTTGCCCTATAGAATCCCAAACAGAAAAAAAACAAATTGTTTAGTGGTGCTGATCTGCTATTGTTGGTTATAACATCTAGTAAAGGTCCTAAATTCATCTAGGCAATTCATTTCAAAAAGCTGAGGTGGCCCTAAAAAGTGTACCATCAGAATAAACAGCACAAAGAGACAACAAAACTAAAAAATCATCTCCCATTCTGTTGTATAGATATTGTTCGGTTTGCTTTTTTAAATAATGTACAGCAAATGCAACACAGTAAAAAAAAAACAGTGTTGAGACACGCATGCCACCAAAAGTCCATAATTGTTGAACATGGTACTGTATTATTTGCTTGTATTGTCCACTGACATCCATAAATTAGGCTCTTAAGTATATACCACTATGTGATTATCCAGCAAAGAGCATTGCAGGTTTTGGCATAATTTTGTTGATAATTGAGAAACCACTAAGAGAGCAGGGAACACACATTAGAAGGCCTTTCAGTGGAACAAATCTAATTCTCTTGCATCCTCACATGCATACTAAGGGCCCCTTAACCTTCATAAATATTTAATAGTGCTGTTCAGGTTTAGTGGTGAACTTGTAGCACTACAGCTCCCCCTCACAAAACAGTGAAATGTGGTTAGATTAGTAATAGTATGAGTAAATGATCTGCGATAAGAAGATAAGCTATAAAGTGTATTGCAAGGCCAAATATATGAATGATAACTATAGATAATGGATTTTTTATTGAATTTTCTTGCTTTGTTTCTCCAGTCATCCTCCTCCACCCCATCCCCATCTAAGTAGCAGAACTATCACGCTATCAATTATACATCAGTAGAACCATCTCACTCTCCTCCATCTCTGTCTATTAATACAGCTCTCTTCTTCCCATGATGCCAAAGATGAAAAATGCTTTGCCATTGCTCACTTAAGCAGCAAAAACTAGCTGCTCATACAAATAGCAGGACTAAACACTGAGAATGCACTGTACTTGGCTGGCAATACCTAATTTTCCGAGACAGAACACGTCAGCCACAATGTCAACATAAAACACACTGCCTAGACCTGCCAAAAAGTATTAAATAGTTGATTAAATGTCACCATGTTGACTTTGTACTTGCTCTGGTAACATGCTGAATTCTTCGTTTTCATTTTCTGACATGCCGTCCCCAAAATTTCTTACATTTGACATTTTTGAAGAAAAGTTTTCTTTACTAAGCTTCATTAAAGATAATTCTCCGGTGAGAGGTGACAGCTGTAGTTTGAGGTCAACACATGTGGGGACATTTTGCAGGTCTAGCAGCTTTTTCACATATCCTCTCTGCTTCCATCCCAAAAAATAAGTGCGAGCAGCGGGCAGAAAATACACTTTGGCTGCGGCGCCTGACATAGCTGGTCCGAGACATAATGAATTAGGCAAGATCCCTAAGCCATCCAGTCGCCAGTGCACAGCATTTCTCTCCATCAGAGCAGCATGTTGTTCCACGCCGACTAATGTCAACTCAGCTGTTACATGCACCGAGACTCTGTCCAAATCTCAGCCTTAATTCCTCCAGCGGGCAGCAAAGATGGACATGTGCAACCCTATCACAGTTTTTCAAAAAGGTTGTATAGCCGGTCAAGTGCAAAATAGGTATTTACTTATTTAGGATTTATAAAAAGGATTTATTAATCGCTATGGCTAAAACACAGTTACAGAAAGGCATGCATGTTTTTCTTTTCCTTATTCATGTACTGTATGTTTATTCTGTTTACTGTCTCTTTCTGATATATAAATCGTTATTCCTTCTAGACAGAAGTACAATGTTGTTTATTTATTTGGATGATATCAGGTGATGCCAAAGATTAAAGATGTCAAAACTGAAGTAGTGATGGTGGTGGTGATAGTAGTCTACATTGGGTCAGTGACTTGAACTGTCCCTTTGCCATTCTCCATTGGTGTACCCCACCTATGGCCCATAGGTGCTGTGATACATTCCATTGTGTGTAGCTGATATCTTGATGCTAGCATAAGCTGTGAGACTCCACGCTGAGCTGTGAAGGTAAGGCTGTAGAAGTAACTCCATACAATTGTACGTTCATTAATGTGCACTGTCCCGTTCAAATAAATTAATTAATCCAATTGCGGCTCTATTCCATTACACTGATTCTCAAAATTTCTCTTTAATAAGGTATTACCATGGGAGGGGTCACAGTGCAGCGCCGTTTCCATGGCAACAGTCAGAAAGCCACAGCTAAATGAAATATAGAGTGGAATGTGACACCCACACACCCTACACAAGCTCGGATATGTCACCTCCTCACCACATCAAGAGTACATTATTAGTCCGGAGGACACCAACACCAACACCAGCAACAGGATTAGGTAATGTAATAAATGCCGTATTTGTCAACACTAAATGAACAGGCTGATCAAAGATATGTCACCGAGGTGAGGAAAGAAGGATATAAAAAGAGACAGTGAGATCATGATAATCCTCAGGAGACCATCTGCTGTGAGAATTATATTTGTCATGACCTGCGCTGGGGAAAGTGGCGCTAAAATCAAGAAGCATAACAAACATGTAACTGGACACATTTGTAAAAGCGATGCGTAGAAATTAACTACAAGATCTAGTTTCATTGCAATCACAAACTTTGTATTAGTAAACTGTTAATAGTCAATAATCATTATTAGTCACTGGTTAACAGTGACTAATAACAATTCTAAAAGCTGAGAAAGACAGTGTTTGGCCACTATTAACAAATGAACACTGAACACTTGACGAGTGGTGGATGTTGTGCCAAAATATTGTTTAATTAGTTGTAATTTCTTGGCTGGAAATGACAGGCAGTGTTTGTTGTTTGGGACACAGATCTTAATACAAGTTAAACACACGTAAATCATTTCACAGTCAGAACAATGTTTCAACTTGACATACGCTTAAATTAAATAATTACAGCCCGGTGCCAAAATAAAGATACTTCTGTTGGTGCCTAATAGATTTAATTGAGTGGAAGATAACAGTCATTAGTTTTCATTTGTGGCAGTGAAAAGGTGTCACGTGGAAACAAACAGAAAATACAGAGCAGCCATGTTTCCTTCACAGCTGTCAGACCAAATGGAATAAGATATGCTGTTTACCTGTTAGACAAACCCCCTCGAGACACTTTGAAGTAAACATCAACTTTGTCCAAAAAGCAAATCAAGGCGAGGTGGCGCAATGTGGAACGACACCTGCTGAATGAGCTGATCCCGCAGGTTTGACAAATTATGGCAATGTTTTCTGTTCCCGGCTGAACTTTTGGGAAAGGTGCCGCAAGGAACTTTGTTAGCTCAAGAAGTGTCAACAGTTCTGCTTAAGCAGCATGACTGAAGCTGATCTGAGGACACGGCCAGGCAGAGTTCGGCAAACAATGCTGCTCCATTTCAGGACTGGATTTCAGATTTGAAATCCACTACAACTTCCTGACCAAGATTGTGGAGGCAGCTTCAGACAGTGAAGGGCATCTTACAGACAACAAGGATTTACTTGGATTGGTCCAGCTAGTGTCTCTTTTACAAAAAAATTTAATCTAGCAAAAGTGCGAGTAATAGCTTAAAACCAAAATATTGAATGTAACATGTACTTAATAGGTATATTTTAAAATACTGAATGTGTTGGATGGTGGTTGGAGAAGCCAATGACAATGGTTACAGAGTTAGCACTAGCACCAGTGTGTGACTGTGGAGAGAATGAACAATGTGGATGTAAAGTCTTGACATACAATGGAAATGTAAACCTAACCCATCAAATCTCGTATCAACAAAAAATCTTTCAAACATTGTTGCTTTTGTACCAAGCCTGTTTGCAGCAGATGCAGTAAACGATTTCCCATAAAACAATGATTCACATTTAGCGCTGCGCCTTTATTCTTAGTGTCTCTTTTACACAAGCCTAATCAGTGTAAAGTTTGAGGGCCATGGAATTACAGGATCACAGTGTCATCAATCTGTCACTGACTCGGCACCCCTGCTCTCCTGGCACACATTCAGGCGGTGAATTCATCAAAGGAACCGTTATTGCCAAATTACTGACATGGGTTCAAAGATAAATGTCTCCTGGCTGACGGCAACTTGACAGCCCACGAGAGTGATTAATTTCACTCCACTCCGGTGATTGGCAAGAGACTCCAAACCCAGGCTGGCGCATCATTACAGTGCCACGCATCACGGCATGTTACTCATAGCATTTTTCACAATCTGGATTACAGCTCCAATCCCTCTTACTTTGTGATCCCTGCCAGTGGCTGCATACAAGACATAATCTGGTGTGATTCAACCCAAGGAGGCAGCTGAGTGAAGCCCCAGGGTCATTGGCACTTTCTCTCAAAGGCCCACAATTTGAGCCGGTGACAAAATTGAGTTATGTGGTCAGTGTTCTGTCAAATGCAATAACTATAAAGTGAGGCAGTGAAAAGCCAGGGATTGTTATTTTATTTTTTCTGACCAAAGAAAATAAAAAAGACCAAATAAATGCAGCAAACAATAATGCAGCTGTGTTTTAGAGAAGCAGAGAAAAGCTTTGCATCTACACATAGTGGATACTTTATTAGATACACTTTGTAGTTTTATGATTCTTTTGACTTCTGACAAAGCATTTTTACAGACCTGGTGCTGTCTAAATATTTTCTTTTCTTTCAACCATTCTCTGTAAAACTGTTCAAAATGTCAGTAGTCCTATCACTGTGCGGCTCCAATGACAACATTCATTGTTCCCTTTCCTAATTTTTCTGATGCTTGGATCGCCATATCATCTTCACAATGTTACCAAAAAGCATTGAGTTTCTGCACAGCAATATATGGCTAGTACATGTACCTAATAAAGTGGCCCTGTGAGTTTGATGTGAGGTGTATTTTATCTATCACCTTGCCATCATCTCTCGCTGTGTTGATTCTGTCTACAATGTCAAGTTGGAAAGTACAAGCACGACACGACAGCTCAAACACAAATCCGACACGCTGATGAGAAATATTCAACTGTGGCAAATTTGTAAAACGGAGCACGGAGTATAATCACCTTTTGATCTGTGTGAGCTAGCCAAACAGCCCTCTATCAAGCCCTGATATCAAACCCACAGAGATAGAACCAGATCAATCAAATCCATTATCTGGCTTTTGTGTTTATCAGCCGAGAAAGTTGCAGCAGGGGCCGGCGTTGTCATAGAAACAGCCGCAGTAGAAAAATAAGGTTAGCTTGTTGTTAAACTTGGTAGGATGCATGGAGTAACAAGAGTCATCATTATGTGTGAGATTCTAGTCACACACAAGCAGAAAAGGGGACCGATCTTCTTTTATTGTGTTGAAAAGTAAGGTCTTACAAATTGATGCACACAATGGTGAATGTAAACCATCTTCCCACATGTCGGAAGATAATGCAGAATATGGAGGAGGCAATACAAGTGCACAGGTGCAGAGATTGGCTTGGATTTTGGTGTAGCAATAAAGGCTATTGATAGAATTTGTTTTTCAAAGTCTTTGAATTTGTTTGTACCGGCAGCACAATGCAATCATCCTGTCAGCGCTGACTCCAGAATTGAGTTGTGTCCAAGAACTAGTGGTATAAACCTCAAGTGTCTTACTCTATGTCTTACTCAAGGATTCAGCCCTCTGCTTCAACAAACACAAACGCAGCAAAGACCAAAAATACTGGGCCAATGGCATATGGTATAGCCATTCTATTTTGTAAAATCAATCAACAGTCCAGTATGTGTCGTTTTGGGAATATTGATAAAATAGTCCCTCAAAAGACTTCACTACAGACTACAGACTACATCACATAAAATAGGTAAAAATATTCAGAATGAAGACACTCAAATCACTTTAGACTTGATTAGATTACAGTATAAATCATTTAATCCACTGGCTCACACTGGTGGTAAGCTACTTTTGGCCACAGCTACCCTGCGGTAGACTAATAGATAGTTTTCTTAACTTCTATTAGTGTGTTCCTACCTTGAGATGTTTGGCCACTTCCTGTAGCCTTCATCAGAAAGTGTAAGACATCATGTGACTTGTGTCACGTGTCAAGGTAGGAACACAGCACTGGTCTTTTAAAAGAAAACTTTTATAATAAACCTTGTGAAGACCAAATGAACCTTTTTGGAATATACTGTAAAGACTAATAGATAAGTGGCAGCCAAACAGCCTCTTTGACCACCACTGCAATCAAACTACCATTCAGACATTCCGGCAACGTGGATAAAGTGTCTTGGCCAATGACATAATGGCTGCATGAACCAGGCATGGATTGACTTGCCAAGCCTGTGAGTCATTTGATGGAGAACATGGACAATGTTAGATGAAATGCAGATGTTGCCTTGCTCCTGTTTGTTTCTCCTAACTGTGAATGGTTATACTGGCCCGACATTTCCAAACACATTATGCTCTTTAGGTAACCTTCTATTTTGTATAAAGTAAAGAATCAGCCTTCAGAACCTTAGACAGTTCAGCTCTTTAGAAGTGGTTAGCCCCGTGAATAACATCAATAATCAAAGAGGAGAGCTCCTGACCACGTTTAACAGTCCAGTCATGAAGAGGCTGATGCTAATGCACTGTTGTTATTGTTTATTGTTTGTACCTGAGAGCCATGAAGAGCAAAGTGACAATTTGAAAGATCCTGTTCCTGTCAGTGCTACAGGGGATTTTTCAAGGTCACTGTCAAAACGTTTAATGTGACTGCTTCTTCACAAGTTCCCCTGAGCAACCTGAAACTGTACAGACAAATTATGCATGCCTAAAGAATCAATACACAAACACCCTTTTGCATGTGGTGTACATAGAATACAAATTTCAGATAAACATTGTATTTGTAGAAGTAAAATAGTTATATTGTCAAGTTAAATGTGTCACTAAACAAGTGTTGCTAAGATGTAAGCTAATTGTGCAAGCCTCCGTTAGGCCTCTGAATGCTTAATAGTCGGCCAATTACAAGTCAATCAACAGGAACATATGGACCAATATTAGAACAGGACTGGATTTTATGGATTGCTGGCACGCCATGACAGAGGTGATAAAATACCAATATAAAAACACATTAAATGAGTCAGGGCCTGCGCCAACTGCGCCATAATGCCCTAATGTGTTCATGAAAACAATTTCACAATAACTTTCTTAGATACAGATATTGTTTCAAATCTACTAATAATTTTATTTGTAAGCCAATTTCTGTCTCATTTTCTTTGTTGAGTTAGAGATTACTTACACCCAACAGACCTTTCATTCTTAATGAAGAAGCTGTATGTTTCTGTAAGATGCTTTTATGAATTCACCTTTAGGTTGCCTATTGAATCTGACTGATACTATGATGATAATCAACAGGCCAATATATGGAACATGTGACTGATGCATGATAACTGTCTGCAGTGTGGCATTTGAGATAAGGTGACAGACAAAGTCTAATCGGAGATAAAGTGCTTTCCTCTCCAGTTGAAAATGAATGACTGACCACACACATACACATTGTTTAAATCCTGCAGTCCGACGCCACCAAAAGCTTTTTGAGCTCAAGAAGCACAAAGGAGTTGTTTGATGGAATATCTCCTGCTGTTTCAACAGGACTGCCAAAAAACACAACAAATTCCAGATTGAGCCGCGTCATGTTGGTTGAAAAACGTTAATTGGCCTTTTTTCAACCAACATGAAGTGGTCAGAGTAATCAATTGTTGTATTATTTTGAAATAATAGTACTCTTACTTGACGTTGTCCTGTATGTCTAGTAAGATTAAGAGTATTTTACCCACTCTTACATGAGTAATTATTTGGATGAGTACTTTTACCCGAGTAACATCATTTTGAGCAAAGTTATTGGCTACTCTACCCATCTATGATCATAGAATAGTTAGAAAGAAGGCAAACAATATTGAATATTTATTAGTTTTGCTTTCCATTTCATTGTACTCTGTAAAACTGTGATTTACAAGGTATTTTCTGGCAAGAGATGCAAGGTGTGGGTGAAAGAAACCTCATTCCCCTCACAACAACCCAACTCTCAAATAAAGCTGTTTAATTATATGGTTAAAAATATATTTAAAAAATACTAATGATAAAAGTTGCATAGGTTCCTTTTAGGAATTTTGTGTGGTTGGGTTACAATAAGTAGACACAACAAAACTACAACAACAATCGGATTTCAAATCTTACATCTTTTGTAACCATAGTATCTGGAATCATATCAAATTGGAAATGAAGAATACGTAGCTACACAAAAATACGCTGGTGCAATAGTACCTCCCATCACAGTGAACAACTCTATAATATAATATTATAACTAACCCACTTGGCACAATGTCAAAACCATTTGTCACTGAAGGATCTGTTCTGCTTGTTTGCCAACACAAAGTATGACGTGTGGGTTGGGGACTTGGTTACTATATGACCCGAAAAGACAAAAACTTGTTTGTACAGAGAATGGTTAAGTAAACATATTATGACCAAAACACAGAAGAAACTGAAAAAAAGATGTTTGTAATGTGATTTCAACATTTAATGAGGAGAAGCAAAGCAAGAAAATGTGCTTAATAGAAAAACATTAATAGTCAACCATTTAATAATCATTTACGAAATGGGCTATGGAAGATATGGGCTTTGAATATGAGAAAATCATTAAGAATTTATGAAGATTTAATATTTGTTAAAAGAGCAAAGTGGGCCAAAATGTGTGTGTTTGTACTTGCAGGATCTATCTGCTGCTATGTTCATTATAGTGTGAATAAAATCATATTTTATTACATTAGCCAGCATATGGAGCCAAGCAGGTGTTCACAGCCAGTATAAAATGCATGCTGCTTTATTGTGTGTAAGGCACATCCTTGTATTCAGAATAATCTACAGTGTCAGTGCATGTAGCTCAAAGCATTTGACAGAGAATAAATTGGATCAGACTGAAAACAAACATGGTGCAAGGTGAAAAAATACAAAGAGTGGATTTGGAAAACAAACTTTTTAAACGTATACGTATATACACTCACTGGCCACATTATTAGATACACCTATTCTGCCCATATCTAAAATGCCATAATTCTGCTTCAAGGTTTCAGTTTGTGTAGAGACGGTATTCTGCAGACCTTGGTTGTAATAAGTCATTTCTTTCTTTCATCAAATCTGTCATTTTATTTCTGACTCACAGAATTGCTGCTGGATTTTTTCCTTTTTGGACAATTCTCTGTAAACCAAGATCGTTTTTGTTTGGAAATCAGCACTCTCTAAAAGTCATTTAAATCACTACTCTATTCTGATGCTCTTTTTCACTTCAGCAGGTTTGCTTTGTCTTACGTGCCCCAGGTCCAAATGCATTAAGTTGCTGCATTATGATTGGCTTATTAACCTCTTGCCTTCACAAGTGTACAAGTGAACCTTATAAAGTGGCCGCCAGTGAGTGTAGCCAGAAATGCAGCTTTCTTGTATTTGCAATTGTCTACAGAGTCAGTAAATTTAGCTTGGAGCACTTGACAGAGAACAAACTGGTTCAGACCGAAAACAAACACAAGGTGGAAAATACAAAGGGTAGATTTGAAGAGCAAAGTTTTAAAGCCAAGCAATATTTCTGGAGGTTGGGGAAGGTAAAGATTTGACCCAGTACTAACACTAACGGCGAAAAAATGCGTATTTAAGGAGGCAGAAGCAAGTGTGAGATTATAATGGCATTACCTGGTTAGGTTTGTGCGTGTCAAGGTGTCTGTGGGATGCTGGGATGTCTCTGAGTCATGGGTGACCGTCATAAAGAAATGCTGCTTCTTCTGACCTCAGTCAATCTCATCTATTGAAAAAGCTGCCTGTATGGCCTCCAGTTATGAACCACACTGTCTAGAGAACATGGATTTTTCCATTAGAAGAGAGGTCTAACATACTGTAAGATCACAGCCTTATACCTACACATATTATGTCAACATGTTAATGATGATGAAACAGAACGGCAAGGATCAAACACACTTTTATCATAATTACATACCTATAAAGATTATTAATGCAGTGATTAGTCATATTGCCTGGTCTTAACCCAAGTAAAATTGTCCTTGGTAATTTTCATACAGCCTCAATAAGCAGAGCAAATGTAATTTTTCACAGACACTTAACCTGGTAATTTCAAAAGCACCGTGCTCCACAGCTGAAAGTACACATCATTTGTAATTTAGTGCAAGGAAGCAGCTAACATGGCACAAAAATGCTAAAATAATACTACTTAAGTAATTGCTTGTTTTGCTGGGGAAAATAGTTCTTGCCCGGATTCATTGTTGTGATCATAAAAGTATGTTAAGATTTTTTAAAGGTAATGCGTTATGTTAATACAGACATTATGTTATGACATTGTCCTCGTCAAAAACATACCCCGAGTTGTATTTTGTTTCATTCACACATTTATTTTATACTGTATGCTCTCAGGAGCTAAAAATGCATGTTTCATCTTTCTAATACAACCACCTTGGTGCTAGTTTTCATAGTTTGTAAGTGTAGAAACTGTTTTTTGTTCTTTTTTTAGGCTGCTCTTGGTGGCCTTCAATCATGTTAATTGAATCTGGTCAATTTTGTTTTTTTTGCTTGGCACCTACTAGGCTTGCCTATAACCAAAAAAAAGTTAAAAAATGGCAGAGAAACATCAAACAGACTACTTTTGTTTTGCTCATATCTTGGAAATTGATTCTCAGCTTTTACAACAATGCTAACTCAAGTCAGTTATTGGGCATCTGTGTAGGTAGTAGGCCTACACATATATATATAATATTGGGGGTGGCAGTGGCGCGGTGGATAAGGTGCTTGCCCTGCAACCGGAGGGTCGCCGGTTCGAGTCCCCATCTGAGCGCACACTGTCGTTGTGTCCCTGGGCAAGACACATAACCCTAATTGCCTATGAATGAATGTGGTTGTGTGATTGGGGTTTGGTGGTGGTTGGAGGGGCCGTAGGCGCAAAATGGCAGCCACGCTTCCATCACCACTGGTTTTAAATTTAAATACTTTTATTTTAAAAATAATAAAGATGTAGCGCTTTGAGAAAGCCATGTGGCATTGAAAAGCGCAATAGAAATGCAAAACAATAAAAAAAAAAATATATATATATAATATAACTATATAATTACTTGTACTTCTAATGTGGCTTTGGTATAGCCTCAATGTCTCCTCAGATCTTGTTGATACTGTGACACCACCTTTCTAATTTAGATGCTTTTTTGTACTTACTACATTTAGCCAAGCTTTTCCTGTCAAAGTCGATTTTTCAGCGTATAGAGTTTATTTAGATTTTTTTGTCCCCATTCCCACTACTCAAACTTAATTTCAACTCTTCTGGGAGATAGCTGTGCTGTTGGTCAATCACAATTTCTGTTTCGTTTAAAGGCACGGCAGATGCTTTCCGATTACAGCATGAATAATAAATAGGCATCTTATTCTCTTTGTGTCTGGGAGAAGCCCTGTTTAATTCTCTGTCCATCCCTTTGTATTAGAGGGCGTGCATGTTTAAGGTGAAAAACAACTAACAGGCTCCGACAAATGACATTGACGTCTGTAGCTTAATAAATAAAAAGTCGGGATGTGTTACTGCGGACTGCCATGCTTTTAAAGATTTGTGTCTGTGTAAACCAATACGTACAATATTGGTTTGGTCTACATTATTACTATGTCACAGATATTCTATGTGATACGTGTTGTGATGCATTGTCTCTCTTTATCCGATTACACGATGAGCCCCATATTCCTCCCTGTATCAGTTACTCGCAAAAAAAAACTAGGATGTGACTTGAGCTCCAATTTGTAGAGTAATTACCGATTTGCTTTTATTTAAACAGGAGGAATTTGAGCAGAGTCCCATACTAATGAACCCATCACTATGTGCTGTGGGCAGATGGACAGTGAGCTAGAACTAACAAGGATCTTAGGCTCATCAGGTAATCATCATTCAGCAGGCCTTTCCTTATTATCACAGCATTAATGCTACACGTGAAGCTGGCATAAATTATTCAAGAGGTTGTCTAACTCAATAAATGACTTCCTCCTGGTCTGGAATCCACTTTGTACAATATGTACTGCTGCCACTGAACAAGCAATGTCTGAGGTGTTATGTCGCCACCTACAGGCAAGATAGAGAAATGAAGGCCATTACAGTTCAGTAATATTGATGCAAATGTTTTACTTATACTGTATGTATTGTATGAAATAGAGCTGTGGTTCTTAGTAGTTCAGGTATTGATTTAACTTACTCATGTGCATGTTTTTATTAC
>JAVQKG010426351.1:0-15744 GCA_036025885.1 Hypseleotris bucephala | reverse complement strand
GGGGCCTCTTAATTGCTCGTTAACAATATAAAAACCCTTAGACATCACAGATTAAAGTCGCAGTTAGTGCCAAACATTGTATAGGGGAAATTAGCTGTCCTGGCGTCGGTATGCACTCTCCAAGTGCTTTCTAGTTTAGAACTTGTTTAGAACGGGATTAGTGATGGTTTATGTTTTATTCTAGTTTGTACATGATTTAGACCTGGTTTAGTCCTAGGTTACACCTGATTAATACTTGGTTGTTATGGGTTAGTCCTTGTACAGAAGAGGATTAGGGCCACTGGGGCACACATTTTTTGTTTTTTTGTTTGTTTTTTTTTTTTTTGTTTTTTTACAGTGGCCCTAATCCTCTAACGTATCCTTGGTTGTACTTGGGATACTTAATATTTTCTGAGATATTATTTGGTGTAAAAGGTCTCTGTAACTAGAACAGTGAGTCCATTTTTTTTTAGTGGATGAGAAACGGAAATCAAAATCCACACCAATCATCTTGGCTGAAATCGCTAAGGAGGAAGGCATGTAAGTTCCATAATTTTTGTCTTCTAATTCCATAATATGTAAATATTGTGTTAACTTTTCCCCTACTTCCTTTAGTCTCTCTTTGTACAGAGGCTGGTTCCCTGTCATCTCCAGTCTCTGCTGCTCTAACTTCATTTACTTTTACACGTTCAATACACTGAAAAAGCTTATGGTTGTTGGCCCACAGAAGTCTAGACCTGGCAAAGACCTACTGATGGGCGTCATATCAGGTGGCTGCTGCTCATAGTAAAACACCTCTTATTAGTTCATGACCATATATAGGAGATAACTTCTTTGTTTTTACGCAGGTGCTATAAATGTAATCCTGACCACGCCTATGTGGGTGGTCAACACAAGACTTAAGCTGCAGGGAGTAAAGTTCAGAGATGAAGACCTCCACCAGACGCATTACAGAGGCATATTCGGTGTGTTTCTGTTTGTCTATAGACTGATACTAGTCACAAAAAGTTAGGGATATTTAACTTTCGGGTGGAAATGACAGAATTCTCCTAAAATGCTTATTCATTAGCATTTGTTTATTTGTTTGTTTAATATGGATCCCGATTAGTCGCAATCAGAGTCAGAGTAGCAACTAGTCTTCCTGGAGTTCCATCATAATAATAAAAAGTTCCATTACAAAAATATACATATCAATACTTATAAAGGATCCTTAAAACGTACAAGAAATACAATTACTTAAACGTCTAAAATTGTATAATGCAACCAAGCATTAAAAACAATCAAAACAAAAACAATAATGTAATATCAATATGGCATGACAATTTTCCATTTTCAACCAATTACACCCGGAAGTCAATTATCCCTATCTTTTTGTGACTAGCATATGTGTGTAAGTGAGAATATTCTAGTATGAAAATGTCCAATTGTTTCCTTTTAGATGCCTTCACCCAGATCATTGCAAATGAAGGAGTTGGAACTCTGTGGAATGGCACACTACCCTCTCTCATCCTGGTCCTGAACCCTGCTGTTCAGTTTATGTTTTATGAGGCCATGAAGAGGAGAGCAGGCAAAGGGGGGAGGAAGGTAAGATAAAATTAGGAAAAATTACCATTGTTGTTTATTTTAGATTGTGTAATGCATTTTAAATTATATTGTGGTTTTTGAATCTATCTTCCCTCAGATTTCTTCAGCAGAAATCTTTCTTATTGGAGCCATTGCGAAGGCCGTTGCTACCACAGCCACATATCCTCTGCAGACGATCCAGGCCATTCTTAGGGTAACAACTCTTAAAATGTTCTTAATTTGCTAACCATCATACTTGTTTATAAATTAAATATGTCCTTGTTTGCCAGTTTGGCCAGTACAAAGGTGACGGCAAAGGTGGCATCATAGGAAGCCTGTCAAACATAGTAACACTTTTTCTGGAGAGAATAAAGTAAGTGTAAGTGCAAACGGAAAATAATAATTTACATTCAAGCGAATTATTCATAACATTTTCTGTTGCAGAAACCATGGTATTCTTGGGCTGTACAAAGGCCTAGAGGCTAAGCTGCTACAGACAGTACTCACGGCTGCGCTCATGTTTGTGGTCTATGAAAAGATTACTTCAGTGACATTTAAAGTCATGGGCCTCAACAGGAAACTGAAGTGATGCTCACAAGACAATAAAATAAAGTAAAGAACATGTTAAACAAACCTTATGGGGTTTACAAAGGCAAGTCCTGTACCACATATGCACTTACCGGTAATAGACCAGTTTTTTATTATTTGTGTTCCTTAAGCAAACGCAAAGTGGGAGAGTTTACAATAACTTTCTAATACACAATGTCTTGATAGAAACCACCAGACCTCTAATCCAGTGTGTCTTCTGTTTAAACTGAAGTGAAATTAACTTGAACCAAGTCTATGTCTGCTGTTAGGAAATAAATTAATTACACTGTTTTCAAGGAACCAAGAGATTCCCTGAGATTATATAAAAATACCTTTTTAAAAATAACAATTGTTGTATTTTAAGAGCAATTGTTGTAATAATATTACAAACTAATAATGTAGATAAGAGTGGTTTGAAGCAGGCCTGTGTTGTACTTTATTGTATTGTATTATTGATCAGTACATTTTGTCATAGAGCGGTGACTATAGCGGCCGGTTGTCAGTGCAGTTTGGTTTCCAAGCCTGAACTTTCTTATAGAGTATAGGTTTAAGACGTTTAAATGTAATGTACGTGCAGTGTACACAGACAGGAAGTGAATGGACCAAAAGGGACACTGTGTGTGAAATAGCCCGCATTTAACTGTTTTTATCTTTTTACTTACTTTTTATATTCATATAAATGTGATAATTCCTAAACATAGAGTTTGTATTATTTGATAACATTTTAAAAATGCTAAAATACCTGGATTGTCATGTATGTTAAAATGTTAAAACAATGATTTCTGGATAATTGAATTTACTATTCACCTGAAATAAATTATAAAATTAACAATGACACATTTTTGAGTTTTATTTTTTAGAAAAAAATCTTTTTAATTACAACCAACATATTTCCTGTGATCTAAAATAATAATTACTAACTAAAAACATGCCTGGCCCATAGACACTTGAGTTCTTATGCTTGTGTTTGTGTGATCTCTTCTGTGTACCACTCTGGCAGGAAGCAGTACTGTGAGTCTCTATGTACAGTGTACGTCACATCTCTTTGAGGTTCCCAGGAGAACAAGTACACAACTCTGAAGAGAAACGGGAATTAAAGATCAACTATCCATTCAAAAATCAGATATAACTATTGTAACTCACCGTGGATTATCCTCTGCAGCCACCTGTTTCACAAATGTCAGAAAGTCACTGCAGAAGTTCATGCAGACAGTTGGTTTCCAGCTGTTGTATTCACTCTAAGCAAACATAAACAAGTATCAAAAGGATGATAAGTATTATTATTAAAGTAGTACTATTAAAACAATTACATTTTAAAAAGTGTTCACAGTTCAAAGATTTCACCTTAATTAGTTGTGAAATTTTGGAAATAGGAAAGGTCTCCAATTTCACAACAACCCCATCATGATCCCGAAAACCTGCCACAACTCGAGGCACTCCGGGGAGGAAAGACTGTGCCCACCACTTTAACAGTTTGAATCTAGCCGACAAATGCACAAAACGAAAACCTATGAGACCTGCTACTCTTTCAGCCTTAAGCTTCAGTTTTCAACACCTACCTGTGGAAGTTACTGCGCTGTTTGGGAGTGCATATTTCCGCTGATGTTTTGAGCTCGATGTAGCAGGCGGGAGGGTCAGGAGCTTCAGGGTCTTTATCTCTGCAGTCCACCTCACCAGAAAACAGCAGTTTGTGATCTGCAAGCCGCGTTCGTACCACTGTGCAGAAGGCCTCATTTGTGTTAACCACGCCTTTAGGGTCAGGTGAACTGTGGATATCATCTAAATACAGATGATATCAAAAGATATAAAGATATATAAAGATCATATTTGACTTTGCGTTTTTGTTCTACACAGAAGACCACTGCTATCAGTGTCTTCATAAAAGCCTTTAACAATTTCATTGTACATCCAATTCAGTGTTCATCATAACACTTTATACTATTTTTTTTCTTTTTTATTAATATGAACACTGACGTTGTTATAGTAAAATTACAGTGAGAAACAAATCAATGCACTATATCACAATTCAGAAATATTCCCAGATTAGATTACAATGAAATTACCTGCACATGCGTACTGCTCAAACTTGTATCCCCAGTACATCATTTCTTGATTCCTCTCAGCACGGTTCTCTCGATCTCTGCGAGCAGCCTCTGTCTCCACTTCACTGATGTAAACAGTACCTTTAAACCGGCTGACAGCCAATAACCAGCCTTCCCGTGTCTCATATGGTGTGGTTAGCAATTTTGTTAGGTGACCACGCCATGTCACAAAGTCTACATCTAGAGCCCTGTTGAAAAGAAAGATCAGAGTCATCATTTTCAGCTTCGGTGGATGACTGGCGCCTATCCCAACAACTATGGGACTTAGGTGGGGTCAAACCTGCACAGTTACTTGTTATTTTAAAATTTATACACAGACATAATAATTTTGTTGCACAATCATTCACTAGAGGCAATTTCATCACATCAAAGATACTTTTTCAAATGAACATTGTGTCAAAGCAATTGGTGCTTCTCCTGCTTAGCAAACATACATTAGTGGACTCAGTGTGTCCTCTCTGTGTTTTTGCAGGTTCCCCTCATGTATTTTGAGAGAGTGAATGGTTATCTGAATGTCTCTATAAGGCATGTGACAAAATAAATGCATCGTCCGATGCATTTATTTTGTCACAATTATCTTGGCCATAATAATTAATAAAAAATGTGTTCAAATTTGAAATATTTGAATGTATATAATATTTTGCTGGCTAACATTACTACTTTTTATTACATTTTTTTTTTCTGTGGGCCAATACTGTATTACCTTACACTAGGCCCAGGGCATTGAGGTGCAAAAAATAACTGATGGTTTTTCTGATGATTATCACAATAATAGGACATAACCACAATATATTAATTGTCAGGGTTTTTATGGTGATAAACAATATTTATGTATATTGTCCCATCCCTAATCTCTATGTCAGCCCTGCAACAAACAGGCGGCCCATGACATGGTATACCCCAAGAAGAAGATTGCTTACTGTTTTAACATGTCCTTAGATGTGAGCTTGGATTTGTTGTAAATGATCCATTTCAGGATGTGGTCCAGTTTCTCCTTCACACTTTCATCTCTCTTCACATACCGGTCGCTGTATCCATCTCTTAAATCAAAGTCAGGATTTAGGTCTGGTTCAGAGTAGAACCTCATCTGTCTCCTGTCATTGAAAAACCTTCGCTGAGAGTCCAAAGAAAAGCACCCAACTTCAATTGGCTGTTTATAAAGAGGGAAGTCTCGCTCATACAACTCTTTTCTGGTGCTTAATACTGAAGAACTTGATCTGTGACTTGGGCCTGACTCAAAATGATGGTGATCGCTTACTTTTAATTGTTTACTGTCGCGCCAACTTCTTTCAGAGCGTCCCCTTTCGTGTGCAGAATGACGATGTCTGTGATTGCTGGAGTTTGGATTTTGGTAAGGATGTTGACGGCGCTCCATTGCAATCTAAAACATAGAAATAAGAAAAAGCATTAGTGGGAGTTGTAACTTAATGTAAACAATTATGCAGTTTTGTCTAATCATAAACGTTTAGTGTGCATTAAAGTTGAACATGCGTTAATATTCATACAACTAACCTTGGCAAACAACACAGCAATCACGATGAGCACAAAAGCGTATAGAATTGCCCAGAATGGCTTAAAATTGTGTGTACACTGTGTGTTTTGTGGTCTGAATTAGCTTGAATGCTAAAAATAAAACGTACTTCCGGTATGCAGTTTAGCATCCAGCCCACAAAGTGGCGCCAGTTACAGGCAGCTTGTTGGGTGTTATGTTTACGTGACAGCTTAGAGAACTCTATTTAAACTTTAGATTTTTTAGCTTTTGCCTAGGTCTAATAATGAGTTTTGGGAAGAAAAAGTGACATTTCCTCAAAAAAGCGCGAGGTAAGTGTTTTTATGAAGTGTCAGATATTTTGTTAAACTGATTTTTTTTATCTCGAAACAACCTTAGCATGATATGTTAGCATATAGCATGGTAATTTAGTTTTAGATCGAATGAAAATGATGATGAGCCTTTCACGGTATCTTATGATAGGCGACTGTCCAATGTGTTTTTGTTACAGAAATGAACAGGAAACGGAGTTTGATTTCTGATGCTTTTTGCTCTAAAAAAAGAAAAACTGTCACAGAAAGGTTTGGAGTCAGTGATGGGGATGGTAAGTGAAGTTGGTGTAAATCAAAACGCATACTTTGCTTATGTTATGATTAATTTATGGAAACCGTTTTCTAAAGGGCCAACCGATATTAAGTCCATGCTGGAGTATCTCATGACACTATTCCCCAGAAAAGTATTCAATGATGCATTGCCTCAAATTGTGCTCAAACATCAGCTCTACAGTTTAACCAATGATAAGACTATGGTGGACAAAGATTTGGTAAGTCCTATCTTTTCTAAGTATTGTGTATAATTTAGCTTTGCATGTATATGTATGCTTTCTGGTAAAATCTTTGTGGATCTTAATTTTCTACAGAATAAACTGCGGGAACAAGGAGAGCTGCTAATGTTCCAACTAGGGTTTGATTCAGAAGCTTTTGGGCTGATTTTTGCTTCAGATTACAAAGCCAAAGTTTTAGCAGGGGAGGAAGGCAGGAACACAAAGGAGACAGTGCAGAAGTTTCTTGACAAAGTGGTGTCATCCTGCACAGATCTGAGCTTCAGCAAGGACAAGATGCTACGCGAGTTTACTTTCACCGATACTGAGATAACGTATGGATAGAATACTTCTCTCTTTTTCCAGCGTACCCTTTTAAAATACACATATCAAGTACATAAATACTACAGCAATAATATAATTTACATTTATTCAAAAGCACATACAAACACAAAGTTATTTAAAACACAAACATATGTACAAATCTGTCTAGTTGAAGTGATTTTTGTGCTTTATTTCATAATATAGTGCAAAATAACTAAAAGCGTTTTTATCAGTTTCACTTCTGACAATAAAACTGAAGGATTTAAAAAGTCTTGCTATAAAAATAAAAAAATTAAGTAGCTGATAAATAATTGCTAAGAAGTGCTTTAAATATAAAAGGCAATGTTCTCTCCTAGCATTCATTAAAGGCCATCCAACTTTAGAATATAGATCGCAGTGAGTTCTGTATGTGTCTCCTGTTAAAAACCTAAGCGCCTACGGAAAGACTGAATTAAGAGTTTTTAAAAATGTAATAAACTGATTTGATTATTTTTGCTTCCATTCCATATTACTTCCAACTTCCATATATAATAATTAGTTTTATGAACACTCAAGTTTTCAGTACCATTATCTAACGTTTATTTTGACCACATAGGCAGCTGGTGAAGTCAGGGGTCCTGACAGTGAGGGATGCCGGCAGCTGGTGGCTGTCTATTCCCAACTTAGGAAAATTTACTAAGTACTTTATACAAGGTGGGTGAAGTAAATATCCTAATATATTCCTGAATTGCAGCTATTTCTTATTGCAGCTTGGACTCTTTCTAAGGTCGTAAAGCAGTTCTTAACATGGTCAAAAAATCCAAATATAATGAAGTCATGAAAGCTGACCTTGAGGAGAGAAAAACACCCTCTCAAGTCAAATTCCACATGAAATACCACATTCACGACATAGTTGGTGCAGAGCTGGTAGAAAGGTGAGTATACTTCTGGCATCTACTTTAAACTGATGCATAATTATTAATATTTATTTCTTTTGCAGCATAACGACAACTTCAGGCACCCTGCTGCGATATATAGATTAATAAAACCTTAATGAGCTAAGAAAAAAATAACATGGATTTATATTTTCATTTGTGCCAATCAAACTATTGAACCTTGTGGGTTTATGTTTATGTATTAAAATGGCCATGGTCAGTTTTTCCTTTTTGTAATAAAAGACATACATGGCAAGTACAATCTGTGTTGTTAACTTTGCTTTTGTTTTTTTGTCAGCATTGGACAACTTCACACACAGTGAATGAATTAGGTTTATTGGTGTTTTTCAGAAAGTGAAAACGGCTGTGAAAACCTTTCATAAGTTTAACAACAATGTGTCACAACATTGGCTGAATTAAAGCACAGTTTGATTTCCAAATGCATTACAGATGAGCAACATATACTTGAGCCCCTAATCTAGTAGTTCAGATACATTTGTAGGCTAAATACAAAGGTAGCCTATAATCTTCCAGTATATGTTGCACATACATGCCGCCTGCAATAATTCCATAAAGCTAGGTGAGTAGTGATTTTAAGGTAGACATAAGAGAGGTAATTAACAAATCGTTAGTGTTTAAAAATACAGTGAGTGGAAAAATATAAAAAAGTTTTTGCATAATTATAACAATAACAACACCATAACCAACAACAGCATTGTTGCAAGCCAAAAGTGATAACCCGACTAACTAGCTAGTGGTGATGCTAAGAAAATAAAATCTCTTGTAAAAAATATTTGCTAATAAATGCCCACAGAGAAGTCCATGTGCTCCAGTTACCCGCCACCAAAAAATACATATTTATACCTGTTTATCTAATAAGCTCTGAGCACTGCATTCAGAAATAAAAAAAACCAAAAAATATCACCCATTTAACTGGTACAGTTGGAGCCATGCATAAAATACTGAATGATTGTTACAATTGCACAGTTGGTGTTGGCAGAGTATATTTCATGTGCCATTCAGTCAATAAGAATTACTGTGCTATGACATTGAAAGGTTATGGTAATTTGCATCTGACTTCCCTCTTTCTTGTTGACTATGTAATGACATGTCTGCCCTTATTGTAAAGAGGGAAACTAATAAAGTGCTTTTACTCCCAGAGCTGAACAATGCAGCAAAGACATACCATCAGCTGGATTTAAGAAAGATACAAAAACATTTTAACTTTAAACATAATACAGCTTAATTTGTTTGGCAATGTTTCTTTTGTTAAAAAGCATGGAGTGTAAACAAAATAGAAGACAATTCAAGGACTAACAAAAAAACTTTCATCACCCATTCATCCAAAACGTTCAACCTAATTTTAACAGGCCTTGATAATTGTCATTATATATATAAAATAAGTATACAGAGAAACCTAATCTTACCCCATGCCCATGATCTCGGAAAATAGTTGATTTACAAGCTAAAGCAACAAAAAAAGGAAAATTGAGACTGAATGACATTGCTTTTAAATTTGTATCTTGGTGTTTTGGTCTAGTATTTGGTCTCCCTCGTCACTATTGGTCACCATTCCCTGATGATGAGGTTTAGAGGAGAGAGCATCTTTTGGCCGGCTTGACAGGTGGAGGGCAGAGGACGGCCCGGATCGCCTCATCAAACACAGTCTTCAGGCCGCGCTGAGTCAGGGCTGAGCACTCCAGGTATTTGACCGATCCTTTAGAGAAGAAGACTCAAATGAGTAAAAACATAAACTTACTAAACTAGAAATCTCAAATCAAAACGGCTTTCTCAAAGCGCAACATTTTATTCATTAACACCACAAACACAAACTGGTGATGACAGAAGTGTGGCTGCCATTGTGTGGCTACGGCCCCTCCAACAACCACCGAACACCAATCACACAACCACATTCAATCATAGGCAATTAGGGTTAAGTGTCTTGCCCAGGGACACAACAACAGTATACTCCTACAGGGACTCGAACCGGCGACGATTGCAGGGCGAGCGCCCTATCCACTGTGCCATTGCCGTCCCCATGGTAGAACCATTACCTATCTCTTTGGCCATGGCCAGGCCTTGTGGATAGGTGATTGGAGTCAGCTTCTTCTCTTTGAGTTTCTCAATGGTGTCCTTATCATCTCTCAGATCCAGTTTGGTACCCACCAGGATAATGGGAGTGTTGGGGCAATGATGCCTCACTTCAGGATACCACTACAAGCAAAATCAAATTAATTAATTAATAAATTATTAAAAAATACATTTGCATCTAGTGTAACATGGTTCATAAAGTAACAAATCAAGTCTGACCAATTCCAATCGGGGGAATTCCACTACTTCTCTTTTTCTAAATTTTCTCGAACAACAACTAACAGGTTAGGTAAGATGTTCAAGTCATGGTCTGATATGTATCATTGGATTATGTCACAGATTAAAATAAACCTAAATTTCTTAACAACTCAGTTATAACATATTTGTTTAACAGCAATAGGTGGGTTATTACCTTACCTTGGCACGAACGTTTTCAAACGAGGCTGGGCTCACAAGCGAGAAGCAGATGAGGAACACATCCTGTCAAAAGAAAGAGAAAAACAATTTACAAGAGATAACAGTTACAGTATTCACTGGAATGCTGATCTGTCTTCCTGCAGCGCAAAGGGGTGACATCTTTTAAAAATGTTTTATTTCCTTATTTTGTTACAAGCATTAAATTAAATATTCTTAAGTCCACATAAACACACAAGGTCACTAATTAAATTCATAACTGGCTATCTTACCGTCTGAGGGTAGGAGAGTGGCCGGAGTCGGTCATAGTCTTCCTGGCCAGCTGTATCCCAAAGGCCCAGGTTAACTGGCTTCCCATCCACCATAACATTGGCGGAGTAGTTGTCAAAGCTGAAGAATATTTTAATTTTGTAAGCAAATAATGCATTTATTGTGTATTGTCATGTTTTAGCATGCATAGGTCAGTAATAGATTCTAAAATTCTCATCTTAAGCTAAACATACAAATTTTCTGACATACAGACCATAAACCTCTGGTCAGACTCGGGTTTAATGTAGCGTAGCGATGAAAATAGTATTGACTGTCTCTAGTTATAAATTATTCAGGAAGGACACTCACACAGTGGGGATGTATTCTCCAGGAAAGGCATTGGTGGTGTAGCTGATTAGCAGACAAGTCTTACCCACAGCTCTGGAAAAAGGAAGAGATGATGTGTTATTTATCCATGATAAATAATGGATTTATAGGATTAAAATAGGATTCTGAATATTGTAGTGTAATTTTCCATTGTATTTGTATTTAGATATTGTATTTAGATTAGTTGTATACTAAGCCAATAAAACGCTTATAAGCACCTATGCATTCTAAAATTCATAACACGATACTTTACTGTCAAATACAAAACAACTACACAGAATTCTTACAATTTGTCACAATTTCGAAACACAGTGTATCTTTGTCATATCACCCAGCCCAGACTAATTATATAGAAAGGCTAGAACTAATTAAACTATGATGATTATCAGACTTATTTTTAGAGTTTTTTATTATTATTATTATTAAACAGTAGTATTTCACCACCAGGTCAATTGATATCATTAACTGCAATACATTTTCTGATTACATAACTAAATTACATTCATACTGCAGCTCGACAACACTGTATTACCATAACAAACAAACAATTTCCCAACAATAGAGGATCATTTCATAATACTTTGAGTCTTAAAGCTTAGAAGTATAGGTGGACAGCCTGATAATGTGTGAGTCACTCAGCTATGAGGAAAACAATGCAACCGGGAAACTTGGGTGGATTTCTAAACCCATGCGTTTTGGTGCCTCCATATCTCTGTATAAAACATTCCCATTAATAATAAACAGAAAAGGGAATTTAACAACTTCTTGCAGTCAAAAATACATTTACAAGTAATAGGGACAACTTAGTTAATTTTGGCCATTTAAAGCACTGGGATTTAACAGCTGATACAATTATTGGTGAACTTTTTAACTCGAATCTTATTTACGAGGTAATATGGGCGCAGGTAATTGAAAGTTTACTTACCCATCTCCAACAACGACACACTTTATGGCCTGCATTGCGCTGTGGTAAAAGGAATGCTACTTTAGCTCACAAACTCCAGGATAGTGCTGACTGGAAAAGTATCCCAGTCTTGTCTCTGTACCTTTGTCTAATGTGACTGCGTAGCGCCTGAAGCTGTCTAAAACTTACAGTAACTTTTAAACAAGTTAGGTTATAAATTCCCTCCCTACATTCCCATGCTTTCGTGGGCAGAACTAAAAGGTATGAAGCAAAACAGCAGCGGCCACCACCCCTAAGGAAAAAAACGAGTTATCCACCGCCGCCAGCAGATGGGGCGTGTGCTACACCGCGTTGATACGCCCACATAAACGTTTATTTCTTGTCTTGTATTAAAGTGACAATACGAGAAATTGTGCTTACGATACATACATTAAAGCTTATGACTGACTTTTAGTAGATATGTTATTATTTTTTAGCAGCTTTTGCAACGGACAATCACAAAATAAACAAAGGGCACACGGGGTATTTTGCGTGTGGCACAGAAAAAAGGAAATCGCGTCATGAACGTTTTGTCCCAGAACTTTGTCTGTCAGGTTTTTACTTTTGCCCGTCGGTTTTAATTTAACTTGGTTTGTTGTTATATTCTACAACTCAGAACTACGTAGAGCGAAGTATTGGGTATGGATAAGACAAAAACGAACAATTATCTAGGCGTTTTTATGTATTGTATTGAGTCCTGCTACATCCCAGTGTGGGTGGACCGCTGTTGATCACATCCGAGTGTCACGGTGTTATCGGTCCTCCCATGCCCATAACAGGAGCCGATAGAGGAGCAGTATTTCGGGGTGGAGCACTTCTGCCAACACATAACCCGTCACCAAAAGCAAAAATGGAGATCGGTGCCATTAAGAAATAGAAAAATGAACTTCTACACGATTGAGTCCCGTTTTCTTAACGCTTCGTTGCTCAACTGACCCAGTGGCAACCGCGGGGCAGACCGGGCCTGCATGGCTGGTCTGTCCCATTTAGTGGTCCGATTTTCGGGCTCAGCTGGACGGACTTATGGGGTGTTTTCTAAAGGCTTGACGAGGACGTTATTAATATTTTTTGATCTTGCATGGCGACTGCGAATACGATTTCCCTATATCTACCTTGTGGCTTCAATGATGTTTAATGTCAGATTACAGGTAGGCTAACACAATGTAAATAATAGACTTGGCAACAGCTCTGCTCAGAAATAATGGGGTAATACTATTCCAATGTGCTAGGTTTTTGGTTTTCTAGCATCTAGGAACTGGGGGTTTTCTTCTTGCATGTACGGAGATCCTTTTTAGGCTATTTTAAGTGGGGTCCTTGCTTAGCTTTATTTACAATTTAACGACAGCTTTACTACTAGTTGTATCAAGTGACATATGTCTGTTTATTTCATCATTTTTAACTAATAGCAGAATGGACAAACTGGACATTGTTCTGCCTTTTAGCACATTTGTTATTGAATCTAAAGCTTGGTATCCTGCCTCTTTATGTTTTCACAGGTGCACATTGAGATCCACTGAGCTTCGATGACGTAAGCCCTATATGTTATAAATATGAGCACTGCCATGTTTACACCCTCTATAAAAAGATGTCTGACCCTGCACAGTGCGGAGGAGAGGGAGGAGGACACTTGTTCTTCAAATTGGTATGACAATGCAACAAAGTGACACAGCTGGTTCACGGAGTCAGCTTTTGTCACACAAGCACAGTGCCTTTGCTGGAGAAGAAGAGCAGTGATGTCTGCAAAGATGAGCTAGCGCAAAGTGTGTGAGACCAAAGGGTGAAAAACTACCATCTTGCCCCCTGGAATTTTGCATCTGAAGAGAGATTTGTAAAGATGTTATAGTTTGATACTGCCTATTTTCTCGGGGAACCATTGACTTTTGACAAGAAATCAACCACAGAACACATCAATGACACTGTGGAACCTGGATTAATCTTTGAACATTCTAATATGTATATTTATTGGGCTTTTGTGTAAGCATCTCACAAAGACATGTGGTACCAGTTTATGTTTTTTTTTTTTTTTTTGGTAGCATGACACCAATCAGCATGTTCTGTTGAGACTGGATATAGTGGTGGTACATGAATGTGTAAAAGTGGTTTGCAAAAGAGAGCAGGTACCTTAATGAAACTGTGATTTTGAAAAATGTGTTCATTTTTCCTTGTCTTTAGTTTACAAAAACAGGTCAAAGTCATTCTTTTAGAATGACAGGAATGAAATATTGTGAAAATCTGTTCTAACAGGCAGGCATTTGTGTCTGTTTTATTAATGTTATTTTATGTGATTGAATTTTTAGTTAAAATAAATATTGCAGTCAATCATCACAAATGTTTCCTAAGCTCTTATGCCAATTATTCAGCATAGGCTTTTGGGTGGAATAAATAAATAAAGAAACATGAATCATATGTCAAATTATTTAATCAGTGAGCAAATTCAATTGTAGATTTGTGTTAGTATAATGTACAATAATCTGCCTTTACTATTACTATCAGTGCAGACTACACATGTATCCACACAGGGGCAGCAGACTGCAGCAAAACAAACCATTGTCAAGTAGATTTCTTGACCAGAAAATCAAAGTGATAAAAGACCTACAACATATTTATGCTTTTGATCCTTTTCTTCACTTTCACTATTTTGAAAGTGCGTCTTGACTGATTGATTGTTAGTTTGCTCACGATGCAATTTACTATTTGCTTTATCTTTTAATATGAGCACTCCTTGTCATCCAGAATAAGAGTGGATGCATGTGATGTGTGAGCCACAGCCAGCAGACCCATTTGGCACTTTTCTCCGATGTGCACTTCTTCTAAATAGGTTTTACAAACTGCTGACAGTCCTGATAAGCAAAAAATCTCCCCAGCAAAGTTACATCCAAAACCAGTGTGATGCCAGGCTGCAGCGTACAATCATCACTGGTTGCCAAGGAAACTGTATTTCTCCATATGTCAGACAAACCCTACTTCTGCCCCCTTTCTGGAAAAGACGGGATAGATGTCTTAGGGATTTGCCAGGGGACAGTATTTTCATAAAGTTATCAGAGAAGCGTGAGAGAGATCTGTAGGATAAGTGGGGTTTATCTTTATTCAGTTTTTACCAGCCGCACTTTTACCCCCAGAAAGTGTGCCGTGGAATTAAGATTACAGAGTTGTAGCCTCTGGCGTCTGCAGCCGCTCATGTGTTTTATGTGAGAGTGTGAAAAAAAAGTGATAACATAAACATTAATATGGCAGGAGCTCAATCGAAGCTGCAACGTATAATGTTCCCAATACAAGATGACTCCTGAGTTGGCTTTTCTTTTGCTAACAAAGGCTGTCAAATGTAGATGCAAAGATCTGTATTATAACTTTCATAAAGAGTGCTATGTATTGTTTCATAAAGGACCCGTCAAGACTCAAAATTTTACATCATGTGCCATTATACTTTTGTCTTTCTGTGTAGTGTGTGCACATATTTTTCTATGGATGATTTTCCTCACCCATAGTTTGAGTTCATAAATTCTTGGTGTATATCTTAGACTATAGGTGACCAATGCTTTATTGTATTCCTTAATTTTTATTTCAATTGAAATAGTTCAAAAATGTTTTTTGTTTGTTTAGTACAGTCCAATTGTAGACTGTAAGCAATATTTTACATCTAAATTTGGGTTGGCAGTGGCGCAGTGGGTAAAGGTTCGCCCTGCAACCGAAGTGTAGCCGGTTTGTCGAGCGCATATTGTTGTTGTGTCCCTGCATAACAGACACATAACCCGCATTGCCTATGAATGAATGTGGTTGTGTGATTGGTTGTGGTCGGAGGGGCCGTAGGCGCAGACTGGCAACCACGTCTCTGTCAGTGTGGCCCAGGGCAACTGTGGCTACACAAGTAGCCTACCACTACT
>JAVQKG010426189.1:0-11209 GCA_036025885.1 Hypseleotris bucephala | reverse complement strand
GAGTTATCAGTCCTTGTTATTCGTTCTGGTTTGTTAGTAAATGCCAAGTCGATGCAAGTCTTAGTCTGTCATGTTATCCTTGTAGGCCCCGAAATCATTTGTTTAAAGTAAAATTTTGTCATTGTTGTTTTTAGTGTTTGTGTACTGTTTTTGTCAGACTAATTAATATTAAAATCACCATACCATATTGTCTCTCTATAAGAGTCGAGTTGTTTGACTACATGACACAATTCATCATAAAAATTCATCACAAAAAGTAATCTTAGGTAGATTATAGAGGAGAACGACATTAAAATTCATAGTAGGTGATAGGATTACATTCAGGGCAAGACATTCCAGAGGGGTATTCAGTTCAATTAATTGACATTTAAATTTGTCTTTGATGTCAATTAATACCCCTCCTCCCTTGCATGTATTTCTGTCCTTTCTAAAGCATTGATACCCAGCTATGTCTATCATGTTTGTTGGTATATTGCTGTGAAGTTTGAGTCCAGCAGAAGTGCAGAGATCTGATCGTATTTGGAAATAAGGCTGCAGATGTTTAATTGTCCGCCCAATATTCCCTTAGGTTTACACTTCCCGTCCCAAAGCACCCGGGCATAATTGACAGTTTGAAAGAATAGGTGTTGTTTTTGTCTTTGCGCAGCACGACTGTCAGAACCTTCTGAGCGCGTAATGGCATCAGTCTTTGCCCTGCCTCCTATGCTTTTAATAGGAGTTCCACCTATAATACAGTGGAGGTTGCTCTTCTCCTGCAATGGCTGATAATACCATTGCATTATATCATCCATTGCTAATAAAAGAGCCTATTCTTCATAAGCTCCACCATTTCTTTAACTGCTGAATTACAAGATGTTCTCCTCGGTGGCTACGTAAACTATGAACTTGGAGCAAACGTCAAACAGTAAATCACACTATCCGGGTGTGTTCTTCCAGCTACTGCCCCCAGAATCACACTTTGATGTTTAAAACTCTTGCGTATATCAGACCATTCATTTTTCCCTCTTCATTAAACCACACAATGTGATGAGGTGGGACAGTGGTCAAATAGATGGAAACTAATGAAAGAGTACACACATCACAGGTCCCCACATGATATCATTTGAACCGGGTGTTGTCCTTCTCCTCATTTATTTGCAATGAGCCACGCAGGCTTTATGGAATGATTTGGAAACCACACCTTAACTTTCCCTACAATCAGAACGTCTTTTGGTATTTACTGCGTGTTGCATAATCTTCAAATAGACATAGATTTTTAGCCTTGGCTTCTATATATTTATGATTTAATTTGGATTACGCACTATAAGCTCAACAACAGCCCTGGGCTGGTTGATCTTTCGTGCACCTGTTGTGGAAAATCAGATAACATTCAAACTTTTTTATGATTATTTGGTATTTATTATTTATAAACCCACAAGATAAAATGTAATTAAATCATGTTGAGAGTGAGAGTCAACAGAAAGATACTGTAACCAAAGGTTTCAGATGTGGAGGGAGAGGTACATGTGATAAAATGCCTTCAGTATAAAATGATGGGAAAGCCTGGGTCTGTTGCATGTGAAGTACCTTAGAGACATACCACACAATTAGGGAGTGTCTGCTGGCACAGCCTCCAGGAATGTAATTGTTTAGCAGACAAAACTCAAACCAGAGGATTGTCTTTGATATGAGGCATGGCTTCACCTGGTTTTAACCAAATGGAACAGATGAGAAATTTTGATATACCGAAGCAAAATGAGAACAGTGGAGCAAATGTGAAACGAGGGCTGTGATTTTTTTGTCAAAATTCAAATTTGTACTCAGTACTGATTTGAGATTACTCTGTGTATTATATCCCCAGGGCTCTATTCCGATATGACATTTCGTAATCAAAATGATATTGTTCTTTAAACATCACTTATGTACTGTTTATACACTATATAAAAATGTCTACATACCTTGTACTTACAGTACATGCAATCTATCATAGACAGTGTTGGAGGATGCCTGTGTCTATAAACAGATTTAGTATGAGTGTCTACAAGCTCTAACCTCCTGCTGTTCTTGTCCTTGTAAGGACAACCCAGCTGTGTGAGTTTGACTGATACAGAAGAAGCCTTAAAGGATGAAAGCTAATTATGCTTTATAAATGTATACATTCAGTTAACATTTACATCACTCTCTTCTTAGCCTACTGGCTATCCAATTTAACTGATTGTGCTTGTCATATTGTAACACCATCTACAAAATATGTGCATAAACAGGAGATCTTAGGCAACTAATGATTTTTAATGTCACTGTCTGGGTAGAGAACATGCTGAATTACTGCATTTGTATGCCACTTTGAACGAAGAACATAACTTAAGTTAAATAGTTAACTTAGGCTAACTAGGCTATGGAAAGTAAATCCCCAAATCATGGGCTTTACTTTAGTTCATAGGTGTAGGTGTTTGCCCCAGAGGGGGGGCAGTTTTGTGGTTCACTGTGCCCTATGTACTGCTTGTGCTGTTTTATTTTTGCTCTCTGTTAACTTTACATTCACCTTGAGAGTTGCAGAGAGAGTATTTGAGATAATATAATTCCCTTAATGCATGCACAACACAGTGTTTAGCTTTGGCATCATGTTGAGTGGATTTCCTCTATCAGGAGATCCATTTGATTATATCATTCATTTAACACATGAGTATCAGATAGAGGAGACAGTGCTGTGTGTTTACAGTGGATGAGGTCCTGAACTCCCCTGACCTCGGGACAGTCCTATACCGCAGACAGGCAGTGTTCTCAGTGAAGCAGCCGTGACAGCGTTTTTAAAACAGGCCCCAATCTGAGCTGGCACACCCTTTACCCAGGAATACTCCTCTGTAATTAGACAGTATACATTCAGGGCGTCCCGAATGAGAACAAGGCACATTTTGTTAGGAGAGTGAATGTCCAGTGATCCATTGGGGTTGACCAAGGCTGTGTGTTGAATGCTAAAATTGGGCCAACTCCAAGTAGCTTATACCGTGGTGGTCTTTAGACATCAGCTGTCTCTTTTTCCTTATTTTATAGAGGAATGTGCAGCCAACACTAGGACAGACAAATCCTGATTGACTCACCCCATGGGAACCCCCTCATGCATCCACACACACCCTGTCCCCCACAGCCCCCTGTCCCACAGCAGCTGATGGTCACATGTGGCCCTTACCTCAGAGTTATTTGAATGAATCCTAGGCCCATTTGGGAACAGTTTGTGAGTCAGCATGCTGCTCTCTAAACAGACTGGTGTAGAATTAGATCATCTTTTTGTGCTGTATTCACAAAACAACTGTTAGGAATATGTCACCACCTGTTTCTTTTTTAGGGTGTTTTGGCCTGAAATTAAATATTTGCCGATAGACAGTAAATTTAATGTTTACCTTGTTTTCATGTCTATTAGCAAGCAGGTAACAAGCTGAGGTTTCACAATGTTGACAACAGATAAATGTTGATATTGATATTGATATCGAGACATTGTTGCAAAATTACTATTATCATCAAGACATGAGAATTTCAGAAGGCTGTCTAGTTTAAGGGTATTTGTTCTAAGTCAAGTACGGCTGGTTAGCACCTTTTGTGAAGGAGTTCCTCAAGCATTCACACTAGGCCTTACTCTAATCAATGTTGCAATATTGCTTATACAGTGTATTAATTGTACCATGGTATATACTACATACAGTATACAGTTTCTCATACAAATGCAGTTGTTTTATCAAATTCTGGAGTGTCTGGCTCATCAGCACATATCTATTCAAAGTATGTACACTCACTTACACTCACAACAAAATATTAATACTTTTTTTTTTACCCGTAAGGCCATGTGTACTAGTACAGTCGATGACATAGTAATGTGGTTCATATCAGTGTCTAGTGTGACAGTAAATCAAAAGAATTGTCAAAGTAGTAGCAGCTCTAGTTGCACGTGTTCCTAAATGCTTCAAGCCACTATCATGTTGCTTATGAAAGACAAAATGTTTTCTCGAAATGCCATAAATTATTGCAGCTGTGAACTATGATGTATTGAACGGCAAATTGGTCATGAGCTTCATTATCTATGTCACCATTAAGTAAACACTATCTTTTTTTGGGCTGCACAATAATAATAAAAAAGATATTCAACATGCAAAAACTATGTTGTTTAGATGTCCCTTTTGGAATGGATATTTTGATTAACTTTAAATTTCACCATTCAGCAGCAGTCATCAATGTAATAGTCAGAACTCAAACCAAAACTAAACCACTAACCAAGACTAAACCAAGACTATACCAGGTTTAAACTATTTGGTTACAACTCAAGCTTCATTTAAAGATCTATTTGAATAAATATGTATGCAATTATCCGACCGATGAAGACTGCAACAGACACCATTGCAATATATGTAGGTTTTGTGTGATACAGAGATTTTACATTTGTTGGTTTTATCACATTAAATTTGTGATTTATTGTGAACTCCCAATTCATGAACAAATAGGGCCTTTGGATCCTTTTATAGCCACAGTTTGGTTTCAAAGGAGGTCGAACACAAAAGACTGGAAACAGAAGGGAAATGGGTGTGAGCTGACTCTGTCAAGGGCGAGTTGTAATCGGAGATGAGGGTAGAACCACCACAAAAGCTGGGTTTAGACCTGGTTTAGTGCCCCCTAAGGGACCCACAGTAACTGACCCACCTGTGTTGTATGTTGCAGATGGGAGGAGGAGACGTCCCAGAGGCAACAGCTGGAGTCTACAGTGGAGTCCCTACAGCAGGTTGGACACTTAAATGTACAGAGTATCATCCATAAGTTATTTAGGTGTTAACAGATGTCAAGTTATATTGAAATTTATTTTATATTTTATATATTATTTTATTATAATTATTTATTCCCTTTCACTCCAAAGACAACATAGAAACAAACTATTCAGACATGTTCTACAATTCTACATACTAATGCGAGAAGCAACTTTAGTAGAAAATGAATGTGGTACATATTCCAACTTTATTTGACCTTTATTTAACCAGGAAAGTCCCACTGAGATAGTATTAGTGGGAAAATTGTGTAGTCTAGGCTTTAGACTTCCTGTGAACCATTTGGCTCCAAGTTGTTTGTTAGAAGTCTCCTTATGATTTTGCTTAGAGATGCACTAGAAAGGTCAAATAAAGATTACAATTATGCTTCTATGGAGACAATAAAGTCTAGTTTTTAGTTTTTTATTTTATTGTTGTTGTTAGTACAGAGAAAGTAGCCCTCAACACTCTTGCACAGAAACAGACCAGAAACCATTCACTCAATAAGAAAGTGAACTCATCACTGTAGTTGTCAGCCACATAGACCAATAACCATTGTTTTGGGAACTCATTACGTACAGTATGTGTCATTATAGCCACTGACTAGGAACATTATAACAATATTTTTTGAACATCTTGAACATCACACATGATTCAGTGTACTATTTACAGTAGGTGGTTAAATTGAAAATTGTATACTATCTATTTACCTCATAGACAATAGCCACACAGATCCACTTTGAAGAGAAAGCAGGTGATTTGAGCAGGATTTGTGAAAGTGCTACAGCAGCAGAAACTCAGCCCTGTGATGTTTTATTCAATATAGATTTAACAGAGCTGCACCAGGAACCAGTCTCAGCCCTTCAGCGAGATGTGACCGATTAGAACAACTGTATTATAAAGTCAAAAAAAGAATACGCAGCCTAGATCTGAGGTTCTCAAACCGTGGGACTGCTCTTTGTAGCAGATAAGATATGTGGACAACTGTTCAGTCACTTTAGGTACAGTACAGTTTAAAGCTGTTTTTGTCACAGTTTAAGACATGCTTTAGTCCTAGTTTAAACCTGGTTTTGACCTAGTTTATTCCTGGTTATGTTATGTTTAGTACTAGTTTATTCCACTTTAGTCTGATTTAAACCTTGTTTGGTTTAATCCCAGGTAGACTTTGTTTATTCCTGAGAAAGTCCCCTTTTGCAACATGTGCAAAAACATGTTAATTTATTAAATTAATTTAAAGTACTTTGTGCCAGGGATAAAATTTGCCAATATTAATTCACACAGTAGTCTTTGCTGTGTCTTTGTGTTTTGACACATGTGTAGCATGCAATTTTATTTAGATCCTTGAAACAGAAGGGCCTCTCCCCAGGGCTGTAAACCTTTCAGCAGTGGAGGCAGATGTTCTGTGCATAGGGAGATGGGCAGGCGTTCTGAGATAGTAAATTTAAACAACATTTTATAGCCCAGTCAATGCCACAGCCAGATGATCTATCAGACAAAAAGGTCAAACAAAGCTGAAAAAATAAAACGAAATGTGTCAGTCCAGTGTAACACCTTATCAACATGCGCACTGGGAGGCAGATGATTTGCTGTGGTCACCTCGGAGTGAAAGTCAAGCCTTATTTGGTCATAACTACAGTCAGCCTTGTCTTATCTATTCAAATGTTTCACATCATTTTATCAACTAATAATAAATGTTTGAATGTATTTCCATGTCCTCTGTATCAAAACAAATATTTAATTAATTACACAATTTTGCATCTCAGAGTGCTCAGGAGTCACAGGAGATCCACGGGGAGCTGAACGAGAAAGTGGAGAGACTTAAAGCTGAACTTGTGGTCTTCAAAAGTCTCATGAGTGATGTAAGTATTTTCCCCACAAACTGAGGTACTTGCCGCTTTAAATTTTTTTAAAGTACCAATTCAAATCTTTAAAACATACCCAAACTTTAGAACTTATCCTTAAAGTTATTCTATTACTAAACTTAAATTGTAAACAGTGAATATATACAAACAGCTTTGAGGATGAGCTTGTTTCACTGACACAGACGCCTATTCAACAGACCTCAAACATTAGCTGTAGATCATGTCCACTTCCTGCTCTGCTCTGAACTGTTGTGTGTTGTTGTGTATTGTTGTGTGTCAGTCTAATTTACAGCTCCATTATTCTGCAGAGCCCAGTCACAGCTTGTGCTTGCTCAGGGATAAATATAGGCTCATGTCATTTCTGTTTCATCGATGCTTTTTGTTGTCTTTATTTTTTGGTGCTTTTCTCCCATCCTGCTGAATGCGGAACACAGAGACGAGTACGTTTACAAAGGAGCTTGTGGTAAAACTATGGCGGCCCCTGAAGGACAAGTCAAAATTGTAAAATGCAAAAACCAAACAATTGAGAAATGTAAAAAAAAAGCCTTTCACAACAGACCTGTTACTCCTCAATTCTGCCTGGCCCAGTGTACTGTATGATATACAAATTGTATGTTCTGACTAATTCAGTCAGCCTGACTTGTGTTGCCTGACTTTTCCTTCAGCAGCAATACCATATAAATCTCATTTTCAATAAAAATCTCTAGGAGATATGTATCACAAAAAAAATAGAAAACAGACACAGGACATTGTAGATAGAGATGCACCGATACAGATGTTTCATCCCCGATATCCATCTGGATATCTGGATTTTGTGGATCAACTGATTCCGATCCACCGATCCGGCTGTAGGGTCCTGGGCTGGCAATGGTATTCTATCCAGTATCAACATCTGTGCATACGTGCATCTGTTATTGTAGACCAGTTTCAAGTAGTTCAATATAGTGCCCCTCTCTAGAAGTACATAGACTAGACTGTTAAATGTAAATGGTGAAAACTGGGCCCCAGCACATAAGGGACTACTTTGGGTCCCACAATGACACCAGTTTGGATTCAATGATGTAGGGCTTGATCTTGACAGTGATCTCATGTTCTTTTTCCTCGCTTCAGCAAATGTCAGAGTTGGACTCAAAGATCCAGGAGAAAGCCCGGCGTGTGGACATGGACATCTGCAGAAGGATCGACATCACCGCCAAACTATGTGATGTCGCTCAACAAAGGAACTCAGAGGACATGTCCAAAATGTTCAACGTCAGCCCAGCTAGATCACTCCCAGAGAGGGTGGGTATGCTGTTTACTACAAGTGCTGACGGCTTAGACATGTGTTGGGCAATTCATCAAAAATCCTTTAAGATGCTTTTTTTTGACAGGCTATTATTCTGTGTTCACAGTTTACCCAAGGGTGGACAAAACAATTTGAGCATGCTAGAGTGCCGTCCAGTGACGTCCAAATGTTCAGTTTTGATTTTAAATCATTAATACACATAATAACATACTGGGTAACATGTTTTTGTTGTTGTTGTTGTGACGACATAAAAAGTCTATTGAAGCCGATGGTGTATTCATATAAGAAAGGCACAGTTTATCTAATGTTAGTGTTAGTGATATTATCAGTAAACCATATAATCTATGAGCATTGTCCAACTAAGAAGGGTTTGCAAACATTACTCTTGACTCTATTTTTGCCATTTTTCTTCCATTCTGCTGAATGTTCATACACAGAGAAGAAGAGTAAGTTTATTAAATATGCTGGTAAAACTATGGTGGTCGCTGAAGGACAAGTCCTTACTCATATTTCAAACTACCTTTCTAAAATCAAATATATATGATCACAACATTTTAAAACATTTTGTTCAGATTTCTCATGTTTTTGGTTGTATCTTGCCCATCAGAGTCACCATATAAACCAGTCGTAGTATTTTTTATTATGTAATTTTAGAAATCTTAAAATCATTAGAAACTTTGTGTTGTGCTACCAAATTTTGCTCATACCATATTGCTTTGCAGTAGCGCCAGTGGCAGTAGTAGTAGCATTTGTAGGGACATAAACAAAACACTTAACCAAGCCATAAACATAGTTGAAGCATTGCATGTAAACAACGTGACTGTATTAGGCCTTTCGCAGTGCCTCATATGCAAACAGCAGCTGCTCACATATAACATGAAATGCTGATGTGGTCGCTCCTCTCTGTGCTCAAGGTTATATTGTGCCGACAAGGCTCGCTGAGACTCCTGTAGTTCTTGAGTGAATCTAGCTATTAGCTTTATGATTAGTCTGTACAGTCCATGTTGATAAGGTTAGGTTATTTTTGTGTTGAATATATAGAGAGAAATGTGTGACAACCACACTTACCTATTTTTATTTGAGAAACTAATTAAAGAATATCCCTAAATTTCAGTGGGACAGGCCACAGTTAAAATTGCTAAGTGGCATGTACATAAACAGGGCTGTATTTGACACGTTTCTTACCATTAGCACCTTTTGCAACATTTTAGCTTTAGTATTATAAAAAATAGTTGGTAGCAGCTTCAACTTGATAATATTAGAGAATGAATCAATAATGGAAATAGCAAAACATTGTATTTAAAACTAGACTTCCTAAATGCAACATTGCTGTGATATTGTTAGTGGATTGTTGTGGAATAAAGCTTTTGATTCCACTTTTATTAGTACATGTTTTAATCTAGCCATCTTGTATCCTGACTGGCCCGTGTTTTGTATGTAGCCTGTTTGTCAGGGAGCCATGGCCTGCTGCAAGAAGAAAGAGCGTAAGGCCGTATCTGAGGAGGAGAGCTCAGAGATGGATGCAGAGCCCAGCCCGTCAGAGGAGGACATGCCCGGGTCTCTGAACATCACAGACGAAATGAAACGCATGCTAAACCAGCTGTAAGTAAAGCTATCTTTCTCTCTGTATTAACACCTTACAAACCATATCCTTGTACCCTCTGTGTTTTGTCATTGGGGTTATATTCTTCTGGGTGTAGCTTTACCTCCCCCTGGTGTTTTGTTGAAGTGTTGCATGAGCTTAATTTAATTTCTGTCAGTGTAAATTAAATATTCATTTTATTTTTTGAGTAGCATAGTCTGTCTATGTGTCCATTTGTTTGTTTGTCTGTTGACATTAAACAAAAACAAAAACAAAGCAGATTTGGGATAAATTTTCAAGAAAGGTCAGGAATGACATACAATTGATTAGAGTTTGTTGTGTTAAATCTAGCAAGTAGTGAAAGGGAAAGTTAGAAAGCCCTGTATAATTTATAATATGATGATCAGACAAAGTTAGAAGGAAACTTTTTTGTCTAAAATATTTAAGTCTTAAGCCACTATAATACACCAATATGATATAGACATAATAGTGTATTAAAAGTACCATTGAAGGTGACTTTTTAGTTTTTAATTTAGTTTTTGTATGAGTTTCAAAAGTTCAACCAGTATTTTATGAATGTGATTTGGATAGATATGATTGGATTGCAATTTTTTAACACTGTCCCAATGAGGAGACAGAATCATGTGCTGAATATGTTAAAGTATAAATTGGATGAGGCAATAGTTCAGTTTGCTAGGAATTGATCGTTATTTGTTTACTAAGTCATCTGCTTGTACTTGTGGATGACAGGTTCTGAGGTTGCATATGTGAGGAACGGAATTCCCCAAAGCCTTGTATCTTGCTCCTATCTGTTTCTCCAAAGTTTTGGGAGTTTTTGATATTTTATATAGCTACATAAAAAATAACTTTGATGTAAAAAAAAAAATAAATAAAAATAAAAATAAAAACTTTACTATACCAGATCAGAAAATATTTGGCATGGGCAATACCATTATCTAGTTTGAGATAAACACAAAACCTTTCAACAATTACTTTACAAAAACAACATTTTGATGCTTGAAATTTTTATTGAAGAGTTTTGTTGGTGCCGTTTAGTTGGAATCCTCCTCTGACTCCTCGATGTCCAGAAGTGGCAGGTTGTCCCGGGAGATGGTGTAGAGGGCCATGTTGGAAAGGCCGGAGATAACGCAGCAGTTCAGAGCACTTCTAAAGATGTCCATGTCACAGACTTCTGTCCACTGATCGGTCACATGGTCATAGGATTCGGCATTGTAGGTGGTACTGAAGCCATTGAAGCCCCCCACAGCAAAGATGCGGTCATCCAGCACCTCGATGCCAAAGTTACTGCGAGGCGTCAGCATAGAAGCCACAGGGCGCCAGGCGTTGGTCCGAGGATTGTAGACTTCGGCGCTGCGTAGGCGGGCATTACCATCAAAACCTCCAACCTAAGGAGAGAATAGATGATTAGATCAAATCGGTATTGGCTGATATAGGATAGGCTTAAGAATAAAAAATAAAAATAATACTTGATTTTACATTATCCCTTAACTACATTGTATCTACCTCATTAAGTACAGTGTAATACACTGTGTAACAAACTTAATAACATGTAACTACATTGTAACTAACCTTAACCATAACCGTTATGTATATACACAATGTAGTTACATGTTATTCCAGTTTGTCACACAGTGTATTACATTGTACTTAATGAGGTAGGTACAATGTAGGGTAATGTAAAATAAAGTGTGACCAA
>JAVQKG010426086.1:0-10627 GCA_036025885.1 Hypseleotris bucephala | reverse complement strand
ACATTATTTCAACTGTTAACTCTTGTTCAAATTCACAAGGGAGACAAGAAAATCTAACATGACATTAAAAGACTGAGGCAAAATTGTATAGCTCCTTTGCATTGCTTGAAATGTATCACATAAGTAAGTACAAAATGATAGGATTTGTTTTATTCTATTCAGCTTTATTCTAGCCTCGCCCTGCTTTCCTCTCAGTCATCATCTTTTGCACCATTTATCCTCTGTGTTAGTTTGGCCGCTTCAGGACATTTAAAGTAAATAAATCCAGCTCGCTAACCACCCTCTAAACCCTACCTGCCATGTGCCCGGCTGATACCATAATTCAGAGTCCAAAAAGGCCATAAAAATGTGTTTAGGCTGTAACAACATCACCCTGACCACGGATTTGTGGGTGAAACCCCTGTCCTATTTACACTGTAAAATCTAACGGTGCATCAAGAAGAATTAAGGTATTTTTACCTATTCTGTGAAAATTCATTTCATTCATCCAAGTAGTCAAATCAAAGTTGAAGAACGTTCAAATCAGTAATCTGGACTTTTAGCAAGTCCAGATTACTGATTTGAACTATTTTCAACTTTGTATTTTTACCTATTTCTGCTAAATTGTTAAACTCACACATTCAACTCAAGACTTGTGTTCACAAATGAAAATTTAAATTCACTCAGTTTATTTCAGTAGATCAGACCAACTAAATAATGTGCGTTCAACTCACACAGACTATTTCACATTTTATTGTACTGAAAAAGTAACTTTGGCAGGCTACAGTTTAGCTCGGTTGGTAGAGTGTGCGGCCAATAATCAGAGCCTACATTGCTCGTCTCAGCGTTGTGAGTTCGAATCCTGCTCACGACGGTTTGCCGAATGTCACTTACATCTGCTCTTCTCCCCGATTTCCTGTCAATGTTCTGTCCTGTCCAATAAAGCTGAAAATTAAAATATATATATAAGTAACTTTGGTTTTAGTTTGACTCAGAGATATCTTAAATTGTATCTGAAAGTGTCCATGGGAGGTGAATGCACATATTTCTATTTAGACTGATCTAATTAAGTAAACTGAGACTATGAAAGATTTTGCTTGTGAATGATTCCTTTTGTACCATGTTTCTATATACTTAAATGGGTTGCGATGTTAATTATTTTGATACAATCAGTTTCACTAATTTCTTTGGGTTGAATAAGTAAGCTGCTTCCTTTTACAGTGTAACTAAGCCACACAGAACGCTAACAACGTAAAACCGTCTATGGTCACTCTAATTAGTCGCCCACCTCCACTTCCATAGATCTTACCATATGTTTCCACATAGGCAGCACTCTTTCATTTGTTTAAAATAACTAGCATCACATTACTTTGAGATGAGGCGATCCCAATTTCTTTAAAAACCTCAAGTATTTTCCCTGAATGCGCTTGACATGTCCAGGATTTCCTACCATTTGGAGGGGAAGCTAAAGAAATGTGGCTTGCCCAACTCCCTGGTAATGGTATATTTGTGTGTGTCAAATGCAGACAGCTCCGAGACAGAAAGAAATGGTAGTGTGCGCAATTAGGTGGTGTATGTGTGAAACTGTGGGTATAAGTGAGCTGGGAGATGCCAGCCAGGGAAGGACTATACAGGGCCTTGGACCAAAGCCTTTGGCCACCTCTGCCCCCCCACCTCTCCCCCCTCTTCTCAGTCTGTGTGCCAGATAGACTCTTTTTCCATTACTGCAGTGGAAGGAACAATAAAGAGCTGAAGTGAGGATGTGCGGTCGACCAGCGCAGCATATACTGGACAGGCCAGCGACAGATTGGGCTAAGTCCATAAGGCCAGGAGTGGACTCTGAACCATCTATGTACTTTAGCTGTCATTGACTTGTCAGCTATAAGACAATGTAAGACTACTATAGTAATATACATTTTGTGTCCAACTCTAATTTTAACACCTGTACCGCTCACGTCAAAACTAACAACTTAGTACTGACCAAGTTTTCTTCAACTTTTTTTGTATAATGTATAATGTGGTACAGAGCGTAAATACTGAGGTCACACTTTATTTAACTTTATCCCTTAATTACATTGTATCTACCTCATTATACACTGCATAAGAAACATAATGATTAGGGTTAAGGTTAGAGTTAGTTACAATGAAGATATGTTATTACAGTTTGTTACACAGTGTATTACATTGTACTTAATGAGGTAGATACAATGTAGTTAAGGGATAATGTAAAATGACCAAAACTGATTATACAATACATTACGTGGTAGGAACAGTGACTGGACAATAACCATTTAACCAGCATGAAGTTTGTGGGTTTGATTATCTTCTTTTGTTGGAGCCTGGATATGACTTCCTCACACCGTCCGAAAAGGGATGGGAGAATTGGTTAGGTTGTCTGTCTCTGAATGTCTCTGCATCAGCCCTGCAACAAAACTGGCTATTGTCCATGGTGTACCCCACCTAAGGCACATTGTTGCTAAGGTATAGGCTCCAGCCACCTACAACCCAAAAAGAAAAAGTAATAAAAGATGACGGAACCAATATCCATATAATATTGACATGTTTTCTGAAGAAGCTGTCATGTCTACTGTCAGTATGTCCATCTCCAAAGTTTTCCTCCATGAAAACAAAGTGTACAAATCAACATAAATACATCACTTGCTTATTATAATTACCACAACGTTAAAAAAATCCAGTTAAAAAGTTTCCACCACAACAATGACAACAAATTGTTTTCTGAAGGAGTTGTCACGTCTTTGTTTCTTTGTTTGAGGATGCACTGACACATTTGATCCTGTCTCCTGGCGTCACGCGTCAAGCTCCGTATGTCCCGTCATTGTGACAGCCAACAGCCCGCGAGGTAGAGGATCATGGGAGCCGTGTCAGACGCAGCAGGGAGGTCGCGGGGAGGCAAGCTAAATGTACCATGTGTGTGTTTCTGCGTCTATTCCTTCTTCTGTGTGTGTATGTGTGTGTGTGTGTGTGTGAGTGTGTCTAAAGGGATGTATGAGGGCCAAAGGCGAGAGCAACACCATGTCAGAGTGTTAGCAGACGATGCCCGTTTCAGATATACTAACTCAAACAGTCAGCTCAGCCATGAAACCATTTCCTCTCAGGATTCCTCCAATCCCTGTAGTCTGTATGTGCACAAGTTGCCTTTAAATCTAGACTATAAAATGAACTTTTTAAAAAACAAATTATTTATGCCAGATCTGATTTATGATGTATTTATGATTGGATACCATATACTTAATTGTTTTATTTGAAATAAACTTTGTGCATCAGTAAGCTAGTGTTCACTTTATACTTAGACAAAGTGCTTGATGTAATTATTGGCACATCAAATTGAATGTGTTTATCGTGGTACATCCGAAACTTCCAAATTCTATAAATAGTAAAAAAGGCAGCAATGTTGAGGGAAACTGTGTAATGTTATTTTTCATCAGACTTTATACAAATGCCCTTTTCTAATTGCAAAGATTAAAAATGTATTCACTTTGAGTCTGGTTGAACAGATTTCCTTGACTTCAGCATCAACAAAATATCTAATTATTTTATGTTCTTATATATTTTTCTTTTAGAACATAAATGATGGTATTTCTTAGTGGCAGCATTTAAATTTTCTAGCAATCTCCAAGCTCTCTCGACAAACACGTACATTTTTTCATTTAAATCTTGTGCATACATTCATTGTCAATCCTACGTTAACACTAAACTGGGACTAAACCAGGTCTACTCTGCTATGTCTGGCCCTGTCTCTCACCACTCCTTCTCACTGACGCCAAATCGCACCAACATCCATCCAGGTGTTTTTTTCTCCCTATTCCTTACCATAATCTCCTTGTTAAATACTTCACAATCGCTGCCCGGGTAGAGTTCGCTAAACCAGGCACAGCTCCTTCTTCTTCTTGCACCATAATTACATCAAAATCGAACATGTTGTCTCGAGCAGACTATTTATACAATCGCACCGTGAGCCAGTTTTTGCTTCTCTTTCTGCTTCCATCCAGCATCTATCTGTGCTTGTGTGTGTGTGCAAGACTAAATAGCGACTGATGAGGGGTGGCGCGATTCTCCAGGTGGCAAGCGGGGGGCCTCTATATAGTTGCCTTTGCCAATTACCCCCTACACCTGTGAAATGCATTACGGCCAAAAGAAGTAGCCAATGGTGTTTTCGTCTGACCATAGATGACAGCTCAAACGATTCAAAGGCCAATGCTATATAACCAACCAAGGGATTTATTCAAGCAAACCCGCAACTATTATGGGCCTACTATTCATATCATTGTGAGGGACCATTGAAAGTTCCATAGTAGCCCCGATGTAATATGATTGCCCTCCAATTTAAAAACGCACAGAATGGTCTTTGTTGAATTATCTCATAATGATGCAATGTTCCAGGCTCTAAAAAGGCAATTATGGGCCCGGAATTTATTTATTTATTTGATTGCGCGGCTGCCATGACAACGACGTCTTCATTCATGCTAACGTCTGATCATTGAAGTTACGGTTTCTTTTTTTATTTTCACCTTTACAGAAGCAAGTCAAGGATGCTGATGCAAGGAAAAAAAACATCAGGAAGACAGGTGTTGGGCAACCTTTAGGGTGAAAAATACAGTTACAAGCTTTCTTGTAGCTAAATAAAAATGTACTTGTTTTATTATGTTTTGAAGCTGTGCATATGCTGACAATGATTGATGTATTAGAATTATGAAAATATTGCCAATGTTTATTAACTGAGAGAACCTGGATATCACATATGTGTAAGTTTATAGTTTATATAAAAATATATCAAAAAACATATATAGAAAATGCTTAAAATGGACTATTCTGACCCTATTGTATGATGTGAAGTAGGCTGCCTGTGTTCTAGAAACAAAGGGAGGGACTTAAGTAAAACCTGAATACTAATGGTCAAAAATGTATCCCACAAAATCTGTTTTGATTTTTTCTGTAGAGGCCAGAGAAGGGACTAGTAAATTAATAATTATGACAGATTACCCACTTTACATCATAGAAGAGGGTCAGATAAAGTATTATTTCTAAGCAGTTCCAGTGTTATCCTGATTTAGTCCTAGTTTAGTTCTGCATGTTTTAGTCCTAGTTTTGCCTTGGTTTAGCCTTAAGACTGGTTAAGTCCTAGTTTAGACATGTATTTTTTCATGCATGGTTTAATACTGGTTTACACTTTGTAGTTTGTATTTAGACCTACCAAAGTATTATTTGTCCATTCTATCCTGGTTTACAAATCACAGAAACTAACAGATTAGAAAATGAGTTCAGCCCTATGTGACTTCAATACACTAATGCAGTAAGAATGACAGACACGTAATCAAAAGGAAAAAGTGGGGAATCGGAAATGACAGCTTGGGTGCTAAACAGTCACCCACTCACCCACTCACCCACTCACCCACAAACACACAAATACACGGGGGCTGTATTTAGTGGGAACACCTGGACGTGATGAAGGCCAGATGTTGTGGTCAGTTGCGAGCTGCTGTAAAAGAGTGAAACAAAAGGGAATGAGAGCTAACATAAGCCAAGCACAAAGCACACAGTTTAGAGCTAATCTTATTCATTTAAATCCAGCGCATTTGGGTAATTGTGAGCGTGTTGGAAGCAGTTACACATGCTCAAGAAGAAGCTAGGGGCGACTGTGGTTTTGAAACTTTTTACATAAATTGAAAAATATATAAGTACAATTTCAATAGATAAAAATGTAATTGAGATCTAAATCTAAAAATAGTAGCAATGATAAAAAAAATGCATACAAACTCAGGCTATACCTAGACTAAAACCAGGACTACACTGGCTCAATCTGAAACTAAGGTAGGACTAAATCCATGCCTAAAGACTACACCATAAAATCTAAGCCTCATTGTAGCAGGACTAAATAGGACTACAACTGAACTTTGATCCAAACTATTTGTTGAAATGGCAATGACTGAAAGAAGCCTATGTACCAGTAATACCTGCACCACAGTTTGAGCTCAGTTATGTATAAAACTAAAATCTCACAATTGTTTGCTGTACATTACATTAATTTGTAGGCTATTGAGAATGATCAGTAGTGGAAAAACAAAATGAAATGCTTCTAAATGTATTCTCTCATTTAGTTTGTAGATAGACTGGAAGCAGAGGTTTCAGTTATCACCACAAGGGGGAGCACTTATCCTTTCCCGTATCTATCAGCGCAACTTTGTGATACTACTTCAGAGCTGAGCAATCTTTTTTGGTCCATTGTTCCTTGTTGTAAAATCAAGAAGTCCAAAGATTGTGTGAGTGTGATCAAAACAACACAACTCAACCTATGGGTCCAATCAGTGAAACCAGGCTACTTAGTCAAGATTGAACCTCTTTACATAACTTTACCAAAAATATTTCTTAGAGTGAGTACCTGAAACATAAAACAAAGGAAATTTAGACATAGGGAAAACAATTACTTAGATTAGTTTGACTTTATTTGTTGCTTTGTTTTATTAATCTCAAAGTAAACTAAAGTATGAAGTTTGCTACTGTATGTTACTTTGGTGCAACACAGGTGTAAAAAATTTGTAGGGAATAATTTAAGATATGAATTCCATTACATGACAAAACTAAAAAATGACATGGGATATGACATTGCTTGTACACTGATGAAATGAATGCCTTTATGTTAACTAAACTCGCTGTACAAAGTAACAAACAGAAATATCCATAATCACTTTCATATCATATAGGTAGAAACTATAGATACATGCATGCAAACTACAACCTGTCTCATAATGTCTAAGTACCATTTCTACAGCTGTTTAAACAGTGTCTTTGAAGCAGTGGTAAAACAATGGTAAGTCAACACGCTCCCTCTTAACACTTGTTCAGGCCCGTGGCATTGAGTGATTTGAATTTTTTACTCGGGCGACTCCCCCCTCCCCTTCGTGAATTAATTAGTCCTTGCCAAAGCGGGCCACATTTGTCATTTGAATTTATGCTAATGAGAGCCGAGGTCTTGAGGAGGAGTTGATAGGCCGCAGCAGCTGGTCTGTCCTTGCGGGCCCTAACTGTCTCTTCCATCTCCGTGGCCTACACTCCTCCATCGCACTCCTCTGTTCAGGCACATTATAATATATAGTACAAATGCAGTTTCATCCTTGTATCCCCATCTATTTGAAAACCACTGGTTCTCAAACAGTGGTGCAGGGTTCTTATTCTAGTCAGTGCTCAGTTAAATTTAGAACCATTTGTTTGATTTCGATAGGGGGTTGGTTTTAAGGTAGATTGCTACTTGGTCCTTATATACAGTACATCTGGTTCTGGTATAAGACAACACAGTTTTGACTATTTATATTACATGTGTTAATTATGGATATTTATGTCATAGTATTTATGTGATTTAGAATTTTATTTTATTCTTTGAGCTCATTTCTTATTTCAGGCCTTTTAATGATAGTTATTCGGTTGCTTAAAGCTGCACCACCTGATTTTTCTTTTCATAAAATCTGAGCAAAAATGATTAGTCAATAAATAATACATTACAGCAGAGGTGATTTGAGAAAAAAAATAGACTAGACCCTCTGTGGGCTGTATTATAAGGGTTTTTTCTTTTAGAGCAAGGGACACAAATGGTTAACCTATGCTTCCACAATACATGAACACTCTAAATGGTTGATACATCCATTATCTATTTAGAACTAGAATCTATAAGAAATAATGTGAGGAAGCTTCATTGCTATTTTTTAGATCAAAGTATTATTTCTATTTAATTCCAGAACGCTGCTTATTATTCTCATTCTTTCTGCTTAGTGAACACATGCAAGGCAGTGTGTGCTCCATGTGTGAGACAGTAGGAGAGTTTGAGAAGAGGGAGAGTGCATCACGCAAATACAGTTTCACAAAATCAGTTAAGCCAGAAGAGAATCTGAAGGGGTTTAGGGATGGCATGGGGACATGGTGAGATGACATATGAAGAAAATTTGTTAAAACATTACCCTAGATCATTGGAAATCTTCTGGCTTTAAATAGAAAGATTTCCATTTAATTTATAATTATTATTATTACATTGTTTGCTGGTGTGACTGATTGATTGACTGACTGATTAAAGTAAAAAGGTGAGTGTTCCATCCAAAAAGGTAGATCCCAAACTGAGCGATAAGGGATTATTTTCCCTCTTGTTCCCTTTGAAATTACGCTCAGGTTTTATCCCAGAAACAGAAGTACAAAACATATATAGACAAATTCACAATAAACATCTTGAATCGTTTCCTCCTTCCCTTGTCTCCTCTCATCCTTGCCTAAGTCTCTAGGTCTCTCTGTCCTCCTTGTCTGTGTCCTACTGTGGTCTTATAAAACCTGACTCCTTCTCCTCTAGACCTCCCGCTGGTACTGGGCTCCATGACCTGTCAGTGCAGAGGAGAGAGCCTGTGTCCCGCGCTGATAAGGCAGCTAATTATCCAACACTTCACACACGTAGACACACACACGCATAGACACACACAGACACAGAAGCGTGCACACACACACACTGATGGAAAGTGGACTGACAAGCATGCTCTTGATCAGTGGTTCTCAAAAGGTGGTAAAGGGATTGTTGTGGTACGCAAGATTTATGTAGACTGAAAAATCCTTTGCAATCTTGAAATACATTAATTTAGAGCACATTTTGGCCCCTTGTCATGCTGTGGTAGAGTGCTTAAATTTGAAGTTTGTTTGGTCCTATTTTTGACATGTTTAGACCTAATTTACACAGTTTAGACCTGGTTAAGTGATCATTTAGATTTGGTATAGTGTCTATTCTGTACTTAAATACGACATTTGTCAGCAGTAATTCTTATTTTATAATGCTTTGATTAGTCCTGATTAAGGTTTATTTGAGTCCAATAACTTAACACACATTAACAACTATGTAAAAAATATTTACATCACTGATTTGACATATTGTAGACCAGCCATCTTTTGGTTTGCTCTTAACATATTACCACTAGGCTGCTATCAGGAAAATCTGTTTGGAAAAGTCAGAGCCAAATCTTGGACTGCAATTTCATAAGCCAAGCACACTCAAGACCAGCCTGGCTTCGGTTTGATGGAGTAGAAATAGGCACTTTGCTGCTCCTTTGGTGTTGTTGAAAAGCCACTGCTGGTGAAGGGAGAGGTCCATATTCTGTAATGCTCTATTTTAAAAGCAGTTCAGAAAGAATGTTCAGTGCACCATTCAGTTCCATTATGTCTTTTGGACTGGTCTACAGGCCTGGCCAGAACAGCTGTGGTAGTGTATTTTTTAGGTAAAACATTTAGTTCAAATTGACTGCTAAAATTAGGGGTGGCATATTTCTAAAATATCACATCTGCTTTTAGTTTCTACTTTTTTCACAAGAGAATGCATCAAACACAGTGAAACATAGGCAATGTGTCCAAGTGCACAACGGCAGTGACTAAAGGGGGAATTGCACTGCCAACTCTCCAATTATGAGACGACCTGTTCTGCTTTCTGGATTGTAACGCCAGTACTTTTTGCATCAATCTTATTAAAATTGTGTTTTAGTTTTTTGGTAGCCTATTTTAGATTTATTTTAGGGTTTTAACTCAAAAAGTTAGAACCCAGACATTTAGCTCTTAATCTGGTAATCTCCAACAAATTAGTAAAACAAGTCAAACTCCCAAAATTGGGCTAAAAATTATTTACTGTAAATCATCAAATTGACTTTACCATGCAACGCTGTTCCGACGCCACATTTGTACTTTTTTAGACTTAATCAAATTACATTGAGAACTTTATGTGTTTATCGCATGGTACCCAACACCCTAGAGTGTCTTCAGCAATTTGGCTCTGTCACATCCCGCCACCTACTCAAAGATGGAGAGTGAGGGACTAATGTCATTTTCGAGGGGATTATCGCGATCTTTCAAATACATCTTTGGGGAGTTTAAGCTTGTTGTTGAGAAGAGCAAGAGAAGAAGTGCAAAATCCACGCGGCTGTTTTAACTTTCAACATTTTATGCCTTAGTGATCTTACTCATTTTCTCCCTCACAGCGGCAAAAGCCATATTATGTGCTTGTCAAAATGGATGAACAGCCAAACGTTTAAGATGAAAACAAATAGAGCAGGGAGACGTTCGTGTAATCGCTTCTGCCAGAGAAAGGCTTTACGAAGAACATAAACAATTTTTGGAAATGTGCCTCGCATGTTACTAATTCCCCTCGATGCTTTTGTTCGGCGTCTCATTCAACTTCAGGACCATTTCATACTGCGCCGTGATGAGGTGTCAGCATCGCAAGACACGCTTAGGGAAAAAAAAAAAAGTGTGAGATAATGTTACCTTGCTGACTGCGAAACTGTCATGATTATGTTCTAAGGGAATTAAGAGGTCTTTAATTAACCTGGCTTTGAATGTAGCAGGAAAAAAATGGATGCCACTTCACTATGAGGTTATGGGTGCTCTTGCTTTTTCGCAGTAGCAGAAAGTTGTTATAAGGTGCCCCAGTGTTGGACTTTGATTGGGCCCCGATGTTTTCAAGGGCATTAGGTCGCACTGTTTATCATAATGGTAAAAGTTAAAAAGGTCTGGAATGTTTTGCATCTTTTTTTTTTTGTGAGACTATCTACTGTATGACTATATATGCGATTTTAAGTTAATTAACTCCCGAAAACAAAATTACCTATTACTGAAAAAG
>JAVQKG010426058.1:0-16993 GCA_036025885.1 Hypseleotris bucephala | reverse complement strand
CTGCTAGAGCTGCAGCACGCTTGGACTGCCGGTACCTGTCAACTGCCTCAGGAGTCCTACTGGCCAACATGGCCCAATAGGACTCCTTCTTCAGCCTGACGGCATCCCTTACTTCCGGGGTATTTTTTTGGTTTAATATTTTTTGATAATACCATGCCTTTAGTTTTTGTATTAGTATCGGTGGATATCGGGTATCGGTCAATCCACAAAGCCCAAATATCGGGATCGGTATCGGGACTGAAAAAGCTGGATCGGTGCATCACTATGTATTAGTAAGTTTAGGAAAGTAGCTCCTTTGTCATTGGAGATAATTGAACTGACCTGACATTTCTGTTGATGGTTATTTTCTTTTTAGTATCCTTGACATTATTGAAAGTCAACCCTGTGATTAACTGGCTGTTGTCCCAGGTTCCTCACACTCTAAGAGAAGATTAGATAAGAGAAAATTAAGGGATGGCATTTAAAAATTGAATATAAAGTGCTGACTTGCAAATGTCTACACTGATCATCCATTTGAACCCTTGCCATCTATCCTAAATCTGCTTCTCACACTAAGTCCAGACAATAATACATTTTATTGATTAAAAATTGCCCCTTTCGGCAGATTATGATGATGCCCTGGACGATGATGATCTTGACCTTATCGAGGAAAACTTGGGAGTTAAAGTCAAAAGAAGGGTAAGAAGTTGTACTTCAACTATATTTTAGTATGTGAAAATGTTAAAGGCTTATAGTCTGTGTTATGTGTTACAGAAGAGGAAATTTGACCGTGTGAGAACAATGGATGACGACGAAGACGATGAGAAGGACTTGATTGCTGATGAGATCTTTCACGGAGATGGAGACGGGGACGGTGAAGTGGAAGATGTGCACGGTGCAGAGGAGCATTTACATCCAGCAGACGAGGAGGAGGAGGCAGAGGAGGAAGAGTCAGGTTGGTTTTAATAGATTGTCTCAGTATTTGGTCATGGTTTAGTACTTAATCATATTTTATAGTTTATTTTTGTATTGCATTGTTGTATGCCACATGTATTCATATTTTTAGTTTTCCATAATTTTTTTTCAGATATTGACGATTTTATTGTGGATGATGATGGCCAACCTATTACTAAGAAGAGAAGCAAGAAATTCTCAGGATACACAGATGCGTGAGTGTTTACATTTATGCTGAAATGTAAACCTTTAATATTTAGCTCTCTTTTTTTATTCTATACATCTGTTGTTTAAGTGGTAAATTAAATATTGTACTTATGTACCTGCGTGTCTTTTCTTAGAGCTTTGCAGGAGGCCCAGGAGATCTTTGGAGGTGACTTCGACTTTGCAGACTTTGATGCAGATGCTTATGATCAAGGCGAGGAAGAGGAGGAAGACCAGGATGAAGAGGGTTGGGACCGTCCCAAGAAACAGATAAAGAGGAGAGTGGGGCGAAAGAGCATCTTTGAAATCTATGAACCAAGTGAGCTGGAGAGTAGTCACATGACCGATCAGGACAATGAGATTCGGACTACAGATATGCCTGAGAGGTTTCAGGTAAAGCTCAAATTATATCTTTATTATTGTTATTATATAAACGTATGCACGGTCTGTGGTGTGTTAATCTATATTAGTTCCTTACATTTTTACCCATCACTTTTCCCCTCTAGTTAAGAGCCATACCAGTCAAACCTGCTGAAGATGATGAGTTGGAAGAGGAAGCAGAGTGGATCTTCAGACATGGCTTTTCAACCCTCACCATCTCCATGCAGGTACTGCCTTTGTTACAGCATTTCAACTCTTTCAACAAATGAGCTGTTTCATCATTTTATATTCATTCATTTTCATTCATTTTCCTTTTCCTTTTTCCAATAGGAGAGCACAGATTATCTTGACAGAGGGACGACCACAAACTTCAGTAGAAAAGGCCCCAGCACAATTGCCAAGATCAAAGAGGCTCTAAACTTTATGAGGAATCAACAGTTTGAGGTAATATTCACCTCCGTATAAAATACACATACAGTATAGTTGTTTTAACACTTCTTTCCCCAACTCTACTCCACTAGGTTCCCTTCATAGCCTTCTACAGAAAAGAATATGTGGAGCCAGAGTTGAACATCAATGACCTGTGGAAAGTGTGGCAGTGGGATGAAAAGGTTTGTCTTTAGTGTGTTCTTTGGTGACTACATGTTTGTTAATGTAAATTCTTTTTGTGTCCAAAACAAATCTCCTTCGGGACAAAAAAAGCAGTCTTGAATCTTGAAGAATAGATGTCTTGAGTGGTTAAGTGTGACCTCTGTATTTGAATTAACCAGTGGACCCAGCTGAAGACCAGGAAGCAGAACCTGACCCGCCTTTTTCAGAAGATGCAGTCCTTTCAGTTTGAACAGATCTCTGCTGATCCCGACAAACCTCTGGCTGATGGCATCCGACCACTGGATACAGCCGACATGGAAAGGTAAGCTAAGATTGGAATTTTGCTTTTGATGATGAAAAGTTTAATTACTAAAATGTCATTTTTTTTTAATTTTTAGGTTGAAAGATGTGCAGACTCTGGAAGAGCTGGGCGATGTGTACAACCACTTCTTACTATATTACGGCCGTGACATCCCTAAAATGCAGAACGCAGCTAAAACCAACAAGAAGAAACTTAAAAAGATCAAAGAAGTTTCTGAAGATGGTACAATAGATTGGAAATACATTATTAGTTGTTATTAGTTTTTTTTTTTTGTTACAAATAGTGTTTACTCTCTGTGCTTGTAGGTGAGGAGGAGGAACTAGAGGTTGAAGAAGAGGAGGAACAGAAAGGGCCCGATCTCAAGCAGGCATCTCGAAGGGATATGTACAGCATCTGTCAAAGTGTAGGCCTTGGTAAGCACCATATTACAGCACTTATTATTATCATTGTTAAAGGAATTTTTAAATCACACATTCTACTTTTAACTTAGATGGGTTGGCTAAAAAGTTTGGTCTAACACCGGAGCAGTTTGGTGAAAATCTTCGAGACAGCTACCAGCGCCACGAGACCGAGCAGTTCCCCGCAGAGCCGGTGGAGTTGGCCAAAGACTATGTTTGCAGTCAATTCCCAAATCCAGAGGCGGTGCTGGAAGGGACCCGGTACATGGTGGCAATGCAGATCGCCCGTGAACCTTTAGTGAGACATGTGCTGCGACAGACCTTTCAGGAAAGAGCCAAAATCAACATTAAACCAACCAAGAAAGGCAAAAAGGTACAAGCATTTTATCGGCGCAATTTAGTACCTTATATACTTTTTATGTTATCTTATATATATTTAACACCTAATTATGCCTTTTGTATTTGCCATTTCTTTTAGGAGGTAGACGAAGCTCATTTTGCCTACTCTTTTAAGTATCTTAAAAACAAACCTGTGAAAGAGCTGAATGGGGATCAGTTTCTGAAAATGTGTCTGGCAGAAGACGAAGGCCTGCTCACTATTGACATTTGCATTGACCTAATAGGAGTCAAAGGGTAAGTGTGACCTCTGATTCACTGTACATCCATGCAATTAATTAGCTGATTCATAACTGTTATCGATCAGATATACTTTTTTTGTGTTTGCCTTAAATACATATTTAGCTTGCTGTTTGTTTAATCTCCAAATTATTTTATAAATAAATTCCACATTTATGCTTTGTTGTAGATATGCTGGGGACCAGACGTACTTCGATGAGATCAAGCAGTTTTACTACAGGGACGAGTTCAGTCACCAAGTGCAAGAGTGGAACAGACAGAGAACCATGGCCATTGAGCGATCTCTGAACCAGTTCCTGTATCCACAAATGTCCAAAGAACTCAAGAGTAAACTGGTCGCTGAGGCCAAAGAGAGCATTGTCAGGGTAACATGACTTTATTCTCATAGTTGGTTTTATTTTGTACATTACAATACATTACACACAAGCACTTACAACTTGTTTTATAGTCATGTTGTCGGCGATTGTACAACTGGCTCAAGGTGGCCCCCTACAGGCCTGACCAACAAGTGGAGGAAGATGATGACCTGATGGATGAAAGTCAGGGCAAAGGCATTAGGGTCATGGGAGTAGCCTATGCACCCAGCAGGTTGGTGTAATTCTTTTAAAATAATAAAATAAAAATAAACTTGGGCTACACAAGTCATCTATGATCCTAACTTGAGTACTTTCTTTAACAGAGATACACCAGTATTTTGTGCACTTATTAACGGAGAGGGAGAGGTGGTGGACTTCCTGCGGTTGCCCTACTTTATGAAGAGGAGGAACGCCTTTAGGGATGATGAGAGGGAAAAGAAGGTACAACGTGTGAACATTTGATTGAAGCTTTACTTTTTAGAACTGCAACAATGGTACTGATTTTGAACTTTCATTTTATCTGTAGGCCAATGACATGGAAAACCTTAAAAGGTTCCTGTCTGGCAAAAAGCCTCATGTAGTGGCAGTAGCTGGAGAAAACAGGTAAATATCATCTCGGCATGAGCCACATTTCATTTGGAAGAAGTAGAATTTCTGTAAAAATGTTGTGTTGTACGAGTAGAGATGCCCAGATGATTATGGAGGACATCAAAAGAGCGATAAGTGAGCTTGAGCAGGAGTCCTCTCTGCCCGCTGTCGGAGTGGAGCTTATTGACAATGAACTGGCAACCCTGTATATGAACAGCAAGAAATCTGAGGTACATACATTTCATACATACTATATTTGAGACTTTTTGATAGTAGTTTAACTAACATTTCTTTTTATTCAGACGGATTTCAGAGATTACCCTCCACTGCTGCGTCAGGCAGTGTCTATAGCCAGGAAGATCCAGGACCCTCTGGTGGAGTACGCCCAGGTCTGCAGCACCGATGAGGATATTCTTTGCCTCAAACTTCATCCTCTTCAAGTAAGAAGAAAAAGTCAAATTAATCTGGAGCATTGTTTGTTTTTTAGATGCTGAGAATAAAATTGCTGAGTGATATTTCATATATTTCTTCTTCTCCCAGGAGCATGTGGTGAAGGAGGATCTGTTGACTGCTCTTTACTGTGAATTCATAAACCGAGCCAATGAGGTCGGAGTGGACGTGAACCGAGCCATCGCCCATCCTCATACTCAGAGCCTGGTTCAATACGTCTGCGGTTTGGGTCCGAGAAAAGGGTCTCATTTACTAAAGGTACACACTTACACAGATTATGTAAAAATATGCTGATAGAGATGCTGTTTCTTTGCATTAGTGTACACTTTTGTTCCTTTGCTTAGATTTTGAAGCAGAACAACACTCGTTTGGAAAACAGAACCCAGCTTGTTACAATGTGTCACATGGGGCCCAAGGTTTTCATCAACTGTGCTGGTTTCATCAAGATCGACACTGCATCGCTGGGAGACAGGTAAGACAGTTTCTAAATGCTAGGCTACAAGCTCACCATTTACTCAAGTGTATTTAGCTTTTTCTGTAAAACGCATTTCTTTACAATCTCTCAACAGCACTGACTCCTACATAGAGGTCCTAGACGGGTCACGTGTCCACCCTGAGACTTATGAATGGGCCCGTAAAATGGCTGTAGATGCTCTAGAGTACGACGAGTCAGCTGAAGATGCTAATCCTGCGGGAGCTTTGGAGGAAATTCTGGAAAACCCGGAGCGTCTTAAAGATTTGGATCTGGATGCTTTTGCGGAGGAGCTGGAGAGACAGGTCAGTGTTTATTGTACCAAAAGTCTGACCCTCTGTGTTACGTTGGATGGTTGTCTGTGCCGGAATGAATCCTGGCGCCTTAGTGAGAATAAGCAGAAGCAGAGGAATGTATAACTTATAACCTATAAACTTTTTTTTTTCTTTTTCTGGTCCCTGTAGGGTTATGGTAACAAGGGAATAACCTTGTATGACATCCGTGCGGAGCTGAGCTGTAGGTACAAAGATCTGAGAGTCCCTTACAGAGTCCCAAACACAGAGGAGGTCTTCAACATGCTCACTAAAGAAACTCCAGAGACATTTTATATTGGTAAAATTCTAACGAATTAAGTTAACCTAAAAGATAGTCTTTAGATTTGCCATGTTTATTGAATTGAGGTAATTTTTTCCATATCTCTAGGCAAGCTGATCACCAGTATAGTAACAGGTATAGCCCACAGACGACCTCAGGGAGAGAGCTACGACCAGGCCATTCGTAATGATGCTACAAGTCTATGGCAGTGTCCTTTCTGTCAACAGGACAACTTCCCTGAGCTTAGCGAGGTAGGAGAAACACGCTGGTAATAAACAGCTTTTGGTCTTTCATTCTCTTTATTACATTCACTACCCCTTCTCTTCTCTTTAAAACATAACCCATTTCATTTGATGTACTTATTTCGTATCCTATTTATTGTTATCATTCCCAAAGCGTACAAAATTGCTCTTTCTACCGACTGTCTTGTACAGTACGGTACTATCTTGTATTATTATTGACCTAAACAACTTCATCGCATCAGGTTTGGAACCACTTTGACAGCGGCTCATGTCCCGGTCAAGCAATAGGAGTTCGAAGCAGACTCGATAATGGTGTCCAAGGATTTATACCCACAAAGTTTCTCAGTGATAAAGTGGTGAAGCATCCAGAAGAGAGGGTCAAGGTAAGTGAACTGTGAAATCCATTATACAAATTGGCTGTTATGTTGCGTTGCCTTTCCCTTGTTTGTTGCTTAATTAAATGTCATAACCTATAATCAAGAAATATGGCTTCCACCACGCACAGGTCGGCATGACGGTTCACTGTCGCATAATGAAAATTGACATTGAGAAGTTCAGTGTGGACCTCACGTGCCGCACTTCGGATTTAATGGATCGAGGAAATGAGTGGAAGCTTCCCAAAGACACTTACTACGACTTTGACACAGAGACAGAGGACCAGAAACACGAGGAGGAGCTCAAGAAGAAACAGCAGAGAACACGTGAGCATAAAGCCTGTTTGTATAGAGTCACATTATAACTGGACCATGTGACCAAAAGTAATTAAGCACAATGTAAGTGTGCATCTAAAAACAAGACCAATTTGAACCAGCGAATCACACTATATATAGATACAGTCGACAGAACGTTGGATTTGGTGGCGTGGTCTCTGGCGTGGGGGATAACAAACCTTTCCTCTTGTTATATTAGCATGTAAAAGGAAGCTAATGATCGCTAATTTGTGTATTTATTTCACTAATTTGGATCGCTGTTAAGGTCCGCATCATTATTATGTAAATTATTTAGCAATAGTTTGTATTTGCTCCTGTATTTGATGAGAGGAAGACAATTAAGCAGCTTTTCTCTGTTGAAAGAGATGGTATTTTTTTCCCCCTCCAACTGACCGGAAGTGGCCCTTATTGTGGCCATTCCCGTGGTTTCCACTGTTGCCGACTGAATCTACCTAAATATCCTTTATTGGTATTGTATTTTATGGTACTTGTAAATCATATGAGAATATATCTTTTTATTATCATTATACTGTCTATCACTCAGCCCTATATAACAGTTAAAAAGCAATGTCCTTATAGCTTATTTCTTTCCCTTTAGCCTACATAAAGCGTGTGATAGCCCATCCTAACTTCCACAACATCAGCTTCAGTCAGGCCGAGAAGATGATGGAGAGTCTTGATCAGGGAGACTTGATCATCCGCCCGAGCAGTAAAGGAGAGAACCACCTCACTGTCACATGGAAGGTAAGAAATCAGTACAGAAGAGTGGTGCTTAAAATCAAATTAAAAATCATGAAACTGATGTGACTGTGTTATAGGTGGCTGATAACATCTATCAACATGTGGACGTGAGAGAAGAGGGCAAAGAGAACGCATTCAGTTTAGGACACACACTATGGATCAACAATGATGTAAAATGGCCTGTTGTTTTTTGACCTGATATTGCCTGAGTGGGGTTATACATATATTGTAATTTTATTTCCCTTTGTAGGAGTTTGAGGATTTAGATGAAATCACTGCTCGTTACATTCAACCAATGGCATCATTTGCCCGTGATCTCTTGGGGCATAAATATTTCCAGGACTGCAATGGTGGAAGCAAAGAGGTATGAGTCAGTTAATAATAATAATGGCTTGGATTTATATTGCACTTTTCTATGCCACACGGCTTCCTCGAAGCGCGACACCTAGAGTCCATTCACACCACAAACACACACTGGTGATGACGGAAGAGTGACAGCCATTCATTTTGATTTGTTTTTAATTCTTAGAAAATGGAGGAAATACTGGTCAAGTCAAAGAGGGAGAAACCTACTTTTATTCCTTACTATGTTTCGGCCTGCAAAGAATTACCTGGAAAGTTTCTGTTGGGCTACCAGCCTCGTGGAAAACCAAGGTAAGAACAAAGGAGATCTAATGCTGAGTACTGATGATAATTTAATAGTCACATAAATCAAGAGCTGATTTAACTCTTTTCCTCATATGCTTCTTTTTAAACAGAATAGAGTATGTGACCATCACTCCTGATGGTTTTCGGTATCGTTCACAAATATTCCCAACAGTGAATGGGCTTTTCCGATGGTTTAAGGACCACTATCAGGAGCCTGTACCAGGTAACCCTCAGATACTCCGTGAAGATGATTTTTTACTTTGTATTTGTAAACTTACTCTTGTTTTTCCTCAAAGGCATAACACCGAGCAACAGCAGTCGAACCAGGACACCAGCTTCTCTAAACGCGACTCCTGCAAATATCAATATTGCAGGTTTGTCCCATTCAGTCCTTTACATCTATAATTTAACATGACTTTAGCTCCACTGAAGTTAGGGCACATTGATCACTAATGTATTCTTTCCTTTAGATTTGACGCGAGCTGTCAATGCTCTTCCTCGAAACATGACGTCTCAGATGTTCAACGCCATCGCTGCAGTCACAGGACAGGGCCAGAACCCCAACAGCACCCCCGCTCAGTGGGGCTCCAGTCAGTACGGCTATGGCGGCAGCACAGGGGGAGGAGGAAGCTCATCTGCTTACCATGTAAGTGCATCTATCATTCACACAAACAATTGGGATAATTTACCCAAACAGAAATATTAAGAGTTGACCAATAGAAATAAACACACTGCAAGACTGTATTGTGTGTAAACATATATCTTGTATGAATGAACAAATATTTAATTGCTGCTTCTGCAGGTATTTGCGACTCCTCAGCAGCCCATGGCGACGCCCATGATGACGCCCAGTTACTCGTACACCACGCCCAGTCAGCAGATCATGGGCACGCCTCAGTATCCCAGCTCCACACCACAGTCCTCTCATCATCAAGGAGCTCACATGCCACACCACGGACCCCATGGACACCACAGCAGTCACCATGGACACTCCTCCGGCACGCCATCATCCTCCACCTCCTCTAGAGGGCGCACACCTCAGCAGCAGCCAAAGTACGTACTCTTGTTTCAGCTACAGGCAGTCTACACTGTAATTACAGGGCTATAAACACTAAGAATTTACTGAGCCTGAATTCATTTAGAATGAGTGCATTGTGCATGCACATCCACACTGTATTTTCCCACTTACTATATCTATCTAACCCAGTTTGTGCTCCCCCTGTAGGTCGGGCAGCAACTCAGCAGGTGTGGACTGGGGTAAAGTGGCTGAGCAGTGGTTAAAAGAGAAAGAAGCAGAAGGTCGAAAGAAATCTCAGAGAATGACCCCGCGTCCGTCGCCCAGCCCCATGATCGAGAGCACGCCCATGTCTTTGGCCGGAGACGCCACCCCGCTGCTGGATGAGATGGACCGATAGGACACAGAGGGGGGCAGCACTGCACCCCCCTACCCCAGCTTCATCCTGTGAACAGCTGATCCACTGGATCACATGGCCACACTGAGCTGATGAGAGGTTTGATGGCACTCAGCCATTAGCCTTGTCATCGGGGCTCCTGTATCATCCTATAGTTAATCAATTTACCTGATCTTTTATCAGTGTCATCAGTATCATGGCCTATCACTGTCTCCAAACCACTCGCCTTCACCCGGCCCAGTGCATAGTATTTTGTATAGTCAGAAAAACATTGTATATGTCCAACACAGTCAGTACTTTGACAAAAACACTTGAAAATGGCAGCCGTTACTTTAAGGATATGGACCTACACTTGACAGCTGCTTAATATCTTTATTTTGGTTTTAATTGGATGAATGGCAGAGGGACACACCCACCATTTTATTTTAAGTTGGCGGGTTTTTTCAAGCAGATGCCAACACAATGCTTTGCCAAACCAATCAGGAAACTAAGTTCTGTATGGATTGCTTCAGAATGAATAAAGACTGTATTTTCAGTTTGAACTTTAAGCCTGCGCTCCTCCCATCTGTTGTAGTAGCAAATACATTTGTCCTATTGTACTTACACATATAAACTACATGCAGAGTGCATGAAGCAATTTTAAAAACTAATGTACTTACAAGCCGAAACTGTCAAGTCAGCTTGGGTTTCTTAATATAAGCCAGAGGTCATTGAATTATGACCAGCCATACACAGCACTGGCTCCTGTAGATGGCCACTAATGCATCCTCCTTTTTTTTCAGGGACACTGCTGGTGTACCAAAATAGAGCTAACGTTTTAAATAAAAGTGCATTTTAGTAATGCTTTGCTGTTTTAAAGCATTTAGATTTTATGAACATCCAAATAACAAGAAAAGCATAAAAAAAATCAATGGCATTTTATTTAGGTTTATCTAGATTTGAGTGACATTGTTCGTCCAGTATTCCACTAATTACATTTAAATGTTTCTTTTGCAAAATGAAAAATATTTGGAGGGAGTTCACTACAAAAAAAAGTTACATTGAAATATAGTACAGTTACTGCACACAGCTATTTGAATGCATTATGATACTGTCGGAGCTTGTGGTTGGCCCTTTCACTTATCCATCTTATTGCTGTGCTTAAATACAAACAAGCAGTGGTGTGTGACACATCATTATCTCATAATATGCATATTGTTGAAAATAATGTGTTTTTTGAGTAAACCTTGGTTTTGAGTATTGCCAGTCAGACAAATGTTGCATTTTTCTCAGCCAGGTTTGTCAGCACTTGAGGAGGCCTGATGGTGGTGCTGTTGACGACCATTTCCTATCTGTGACCCTTTAATAAAAGTGTTCCTAAATAAGAAATGAGTGATGTGATCATTTGAAACTGAAACTGAAAAAAAATAGGAAACAAGAAAACCAGAAACTTAACCAAACGGATGTTTTTCTAGTTTGTGTGGGAATCATTGGTCAGTTGCTGAACGGAAAACAATCCCTCCATTTTTCAAGATCATGAGAGTGTTTGTGTCAGAAGAGAGAAATGCATTCTGGGTGTAAGTGTGGTCATGGGAGCCGGCGTACGCATTACATTAGCAGCAAGGCAGCTCAGTAAGACACATGATGGATAAAAGCAAAGATAACGCATTAGCTCTGGGACTGACAATTTTAACCCTGACTAGAAAATTCAGACAGACAGCCATGTTTGTGAATGCATCAAATACATGCAGTTTCATTATACAGCTTTGTGAGATAAAATCATGCTTGTAGAGTCAATGTCTGTGAAATTTAGCATAACACAAAGCAGTGGTTGTTGTAGACATGGTCAGTTGACACACATTCCTAAGAGGACACAGTTATGCGAGCATCTTGTTTGTTCATGTCTTGTTTTTCAGACTAAACATGTTAAAATGAATCAGGCTTCTAGCTTTCACTACATTCCTCTGAGGCCAAGAGGAGAGTTCACAATGTTTCCTGTGCGAGTGTCTTCATCAGCAGCAGCTAGATCTACTTGGTTTGTCTGGGTTGTCTGTGATTCCTAAACAAAGAGAAAATATAGAAGAGAATTAGCATTTGGGCTGCACTTGTAGGTCAAATATCACTTTTGAAGATTTAATATTGATAAATAATTATGAATATATACAGTATATAGCACTTTGCGATGCACCCAAAGAGCTGTATACAGAGAGCTGTTTTCAGAGAATACCGTGGCAGTATGAGCCAGGAATTAAACTACTAAAATAGTTAGAACGGCAATCTGCCTGAACATGTGTGTCCATGTTTGTTGTTCATCTTACTTAATCACTCATTTTTTATTACAAATAAAATGTAATTCGATTTGATGAGAAATGTGTAGCAAGCAGTTAGTTGGTTTTCAAAAATACTGTAGCTTCAAAACCACAGTGAATAAATCAAAGACTCCATTTCAGCGTCATGTACAACAGTGTACAATCAGAAGCTCATTGAATGGCAGTTTTTCTGTATAAAATATGAACTTACTGATTATGTCTCCAAAAGGCTTTGACCCATTTTTCTCAAGTTCAGACAAAACGTTGGCTTCAAACGTCAAAGAGGCCACTCTGATGAAGAAGTCCCTGACTCCATCTCCTGCATGAGATATATTCACATTCAAAGACAGTAATAAACAGAGAGCTAGACCGGCCAGTCATGTAAATGTGTTTTTAAATCTCACCTGATTTTGCCGACACAGCCCAGTACTCCGCTTTGATTTCCTCTGAGAGACGAATTGCCTCTCGCTCCATCTTCACCAGCTGATCTGGAGACTGTAGTCAAACAGGGGCCAGTTAGGAGTGGATTCAGGCCACTGTTCACTTTCTGTGCTCTTAATAAAGTACTGCAGCAACAATGGGGAATTGACTTCTAATATCAATTGTGCAGTATGTTCAGTGTACTTTACATTTTTAATACGTTTCAAATGGGAAGTTTTTCTAGTTTAAGATGTAATAGTGTATATATCAAACATATATATTAATACAATAATAATAATGTCCTATGTGCTACTCAGACTGGCCCCTCAGAAATCAGGAATAGTGTTACCTCTGCTAGTTAGTCTCATATTCCCTGGTTTTGTGTACCTACAAGGCAGTGCAGTCCTTTTGTGTGACAGTGGGAAGGAAAGCAACAGGGAAGGGGAGCCTCTCAATCATAACATCAGTGCAACTTAAAGAAGGGATTTTATCTCCTAAATCTGCCCAAGAAGAGCTAGAAGAGCTAGAAGCAATATCTGGACACCTTGGCATAAACTATAAGGACTCATCAAATGAAACAACCAAGGGATATACAAACTGTCTAGCATCGCATAGCATAATAAAGAATGAAATATATTATAGAAAAAAGGTATAGCTTACACTGAGGTCCTTCTTGGTGCCAACTAGAAACAGTAAAACACTGGACGGATCATTTTCCTTCATGGCGTCCTCCAGCCACTGCCTGCATATACACAGGTATCAGCAGACTGTAATGATGTTTTATTGGCCCTGTCATATGGTAATAAGGTGATATTTCTTACCTGGCATGTGTTAAAGAGTTTACGCTGCTTAAATCAAATACCACTATGATGGCTGCAAAGACACACAGTTAAGGTACAACTGTTTAAATAATGTATTAAATTGTCAGCTAAAAGTCTTTTCACCTTGTGCTCCTCTGTAGTAAGTCGAGGCAATGCACTTGAACCTCTCTTGGCCAGCTGTGTCCCACCTACAACATGAAAATAAATATTAGGGCTGCGACTAAGATTATTTTGCTAATCAATTAATCAGAAAACGAAAGGTGTGTCGATAGGAAATTTATAACAAAACTTGCTAAAACTAAAACTATGTCACCTGAGCGCTTCGAGATAGAGCATATTCACTGACGAAGGTTTTTCATCTTAAATGCGAAATGTATTGTTTTTTGGACAGTTTTCGCTCACTTACTGCCAATCAAAAACTTTTCTGTTAGTAAATGGCATGTTTCTGAGTCTGTATATCGAGTAAAGATTATCAGCTACTAAATTAATTGTTTCAGCTCTAATTAATAATAATATTAAAAAACATAAATGTTCAAATCTCATGTACTATTCCTATTTATTTAAATAGGATTAAAACCTGTTTTATTATTACTGGTTTGGGATTTTTAAGTTCATTAAATTTATGCTTGAAAGGATATTTTCTGAAGTGGTAGTTAATGTGAGATCTGTAAAGTGGGCTCCACCAGCTAAAAACGATTACTTAGTCAATGTTTCAGACTATAACGATCAAAGACTTAAAACATGTGATGACTTCAGTGTAATTATTATCAAGCATGAAACCCAATTAAGATATTAGCTGTGTTTGATAATGGAACACACCGTGTTTTTACTCACAGCTGTAAACTGAAAGGGACTCCCAGCACTTCAAAACGCTCCATCTCAAAATCAACACCAATGGTCGCCTTGTAGTTTTTATCAAACTCTCCCTTACAAAACCTACACAAGAGAGAAGAGGTGTCACTTTAGCATCTGGTATATCAATTAGATAAAGCACAGTGTTTCTCAAACTGTGGTACAGGAACCATTGGTTGTACTTGGGCTTTTCTTAGTCATATTCTGACTTAGATCTAGTTTAGAACTGGTTTAAACTTGGTAAAGCCCAGGTTAAATGTGGGTTTAGACTTTATTTAGTTCTAGTTTAGATATGGTTTAGCTAAATATTTTCCTACCTACCGTACTGTATTTTCTAACATCTGTAAGTCTGACTAGATCTGATTTGAAAAGATGAGTTTATAGATATTGGTCACATGCCAGCAAGGAAATCCAATTTTATGCAGTGCAAACTCAGTACAGAAAAAAAAGATATTTAGTATATTTACAAGCAAGATATAGTCCCTTTATCAATGTTGTAAAATGTATAATTTTTTTTACTAAGTCATACCGTATCATGATATGTAATAACTAGTTACTGGCTCCAAGAGATCAAATGAAGGTATAATGGTCCCCAATTACTTAATCTTCATCTATATTTAACCGCAGGCTGCTCACACAAACTCAGTTAAACCTAATGAGAAGGCAATCAAACACCTTATCTTCCTGTATTTGAGCTTCAGAAAGATTGAAGACGAGGTTAAGGCCATTTCATTTGAACCAGTGTTAATGTTACAGTAATGGCAATTCAAAATAGCCATAAGCCACACAATGTATCTTTATATAAGTGAACTAATTATGACGAATGGGCTCTTACCTGCTGATCAAACACGTTTTGCCGACCGCTACATCACCCACTACAACGACCTTGGCGATGTTAAAACTGAAAATGTAGAGCAATAGGGTGAATACATATAGCAACTTAATTGACACAAATCTAGTAGTAGTAGAGGGCAAAGGAGAAATGTCCTATAGACCTTTAAAGGCTATTTAAAAATATTCAGTCAAGCAGACAAAAAGACTGAATATGAAAGTCAATAGAAGTAGGTGCTATGTTAATGTATGGCCTTGCAGAAGATTTGTAGAATACAAAAACACAATATTGTAAAAACTAAGCAGTGAATTACTTTTTTTTTTTTTTTACAGAAAAATGCATGTCTCACCTGATCGAGCCAGGCTTCTGAACCTGACAGACAGCCCTCACCTGAGGATGGAAAGTATCTTTGGTGTGAAGAGCTGCATAAGGACTAAAGCACTGATGAGAATAGAGAAGACAAGAGCAGTTATAAATACAAAGGCCGAGTCTATACATACACACAATGTCAAATCTGTTTTCATGTTTAAAGCTCTTTCAAATTTAGATTCAATGACTGGTTCATTTCTGGAGTTTTGTGAATTACCTTTGGGAGGTGGGTGATAACACGGTTCTTCTTCACTGGAGGTAACATTGTGAGCACAGATGTATACAGACCTATCAACACATAATTTATGTTAATTTATTATACAAATGCATTGATACAAGTAGGCTAATTTTAGTTACTGCTAAAGTCTCATATTTTAACTGTAGGTTGACCTATAATAAAACGCAGCAACAATGTGTTGCCAGTGAAGAGGCTTGGTCTAAACTTGATCAGATCAAAGTCAAATTGCATTAGCAGCACAGTGCTAAAAAAAGAGGAGAATTATTAACACTGTATGATGGATATAATTGTTTACCTTCAAGATTTTGATGCTGAAAAACTACTTGCTATTCCAGTTTAAAGCTGTCATCTCCAAGGCTCCGTGTATAAAACCCATCCAGAAGAAAACAGAAGTGACCAAAGCCCTCACAGACACAACAATTGGTGACATTCTCCAACTATTTAGCCAACTATTTTAAACAAACCTGTCAAACAACACCATCTGCTGGACTTATGTGTTCACTACAGCTTCTTCAGGCTTCCTGGGAAACTAGAAAAAGTAAGACAAAACGAAGGTAATCTATATTATTGACTAATGCTTGAGAAGAAAAATAGATTTGAGCATATCCACTTTTTTGAGAATGGGTTTTCAAGGTAAAGGGAAGCTGTAATTTCCAAAGTTTATGAGCTCTTTGATCTTTGTGTTTGTAATCAAATGTAAGTTTGTAACATTAATTTATTTATAACACACCGTATATTTGTGTCATGTGGCGAGAGCGCTAGAGAACAAATGTGTGCAAATTTGAAATTTTAAAGAAAAAATAAGAAAAGAAAAAAAAGAACCTAGAAAGAAAATAATTTTTGCCTTGAAACTGTAGGCATAAATAGCTATCTAATGCTAATTGCCCAAATAGTCATTAATATTATGTACATTTAATACAATTTCATAAAACCAAGTGGAATGTGTGCACCATTTGCTTTATTTATAGTGAGAATTGCCTAATTAAACTAAAGACAGTTGGAGAGTTTATTCTACTACTCATGAATGTCTGCATCCACCTCGGTGTTAGACATCGGTCAGACTATGCTTTCTGCTGTCACGTTGCCTCTTTTAACTAAACTTTGTTATAACTGAAAAAAGAGGAAATGTACATTACTTTACCTTTATCGCCCAGACAAGTACAAAATAAGCTATCATCTTTGAAGTGTTTTGGGGATATGAGCAATGCGCCGTTCTTGCAGCAGAGGGCGGTGTGGCGTCTGTCTGTTGTGACGTATTATTTCTGCGACGCTGAGCCTTTAAAAACTTTGCCAACCACGTTTTTTTCCCTTTCTGCCTTGGGTTTCGATTGAGATGCACAGTTTGTTGTCCATCACGAGCTATAAAAGTAGTTGTAGTTTTTATTTGAAAGAATGTTTTCAGTTTAAAGAAAAGGTCTATAGGCCTACTGAAAGTTTCCTTCTTCAGTTTATTTGTCAAAATTCAATGAAAGGCTAGCCTGTAATTATTAGGCCT
>JAVQKG010426007.1:0-23205 GCA_036025885.1 Hypseleotris bucephala | reverse complement strand
CGCAGCCAATCAGAGGCCGTATTCAGTTTGGGCTGTTTTGAAATACGACAATATAAGACGTATTTCTTGACCTGAATTTGCGACCCAATGGGTCGTTTCTAGTTGGAGGACAGTCTCTTATTTAACCAGGAAAGTCCCACTGAGATTAAGAATCTCTTTTACAAGGGAGTCCTGGCCCCAATGGGGAACCAATGATTCAAGATTTGAGGTCAAGAGCAAATGTATAGACAGAGGCGTAGCATGCCAAAAGGCAAGGCAGGCAAATGGATGACACACTGCACGATGTGGAATGTATAAAATCAGAAAAACAAACGCTTGTTCACACTGCACGATTATCAACGCTGAATTATGGCTACGTCAGAAGTCAGACCCAGTGTGTTTATGTTATTAACCTGTGGCTGTGGCTACAATTAGCTGTTAGCTTACCTTATTTCTCTCCTGTTTATGTCCGTTCTCGACGGAGCCCGGGAAGGGACATGGTGAAAAAAAAAAAAAATTATAGATCCCTCAATAATTATTACGAAATCCTGCAATATTTTTTGCGAGATCTCGCAAAATGTGAAAAGCTGTAAAAGAGAGTACGTTAACTTCCTGGGTAAAGTCAAGTTACAGGCAGCTGAATGAGTGGTTCCCAAAGTGGGGTACGCGTACCCCTATGCAAGAAGATGCAGAAAGCAAATTTCATGTTAATATACTAATAGATATAGAATGTGGCTTCTCACATTGCTAAAAATAGGCTACTCTCCACTACTTTAAATAGGTCTACAGAAATGTCCGATGACTGCACGCAGCACTTTCCTCCCGGTGCTATGTGACCAAATGCCCCCACCGAGCGCGCAGCACGTTCTCCCCGGTGCTATGGTGAGATCCCCTCTACTTTACATGCGCCAACCCTCCTCCGAGTGTGCAGCAAGTTCTCCCCGGTGCTATGGTGAGACTAATCTAAAGGCAAAGGCACACTGCCCCAACGGCTATGTTGGCCCAACTTTTTCCTCGACACCGATTGATTGATTTATTTTTTTTTTAAACCGTTACAAAAAATATTTTTCCAACAACTGTCAATTAAGTCGTGTAACCATAAGAAATGCATCACCAATTTTTTTACTTTTAAAAAATAGATATAATTTAAAATGAAAGTCCTTTGTGGTGTAGACTTTCATATTTCAAAATCATTACAACTATTTTGGCAAATATATTAAAGTTCCTCCTAAATGTTGGTTACACTGCATTGACATTTAAGACATTTTTGCGGCAACACGAAATTCCCCAAACTGTGTAGAAAATTGAACACAGGTCAGGTGTGTTAAAATTGTTTTTTCATAAGAAGGACAAATGTTGAATTATGCCAGGCTACACTACAAAGGACTTTCATTTTAAATTATATGTATTTTTTAAAAGTAAAAAAATTGGTGGTGCATTTCTTATAGTTACACGACTTAGACAATTGACAGTTGTTGGGAAAATATTTTTTGTAACGGTTTAAAAAAAATCTATGTTTTTGGCCTTTTGAGAGAGAACTGAAACAGAAGAAGGTAATGAGCTACTTAAGTTTTAAAATGTATCTAATATCTTTAAATAAGAAGTTGCATCACAATAAAGACATGCGTCACGTCATTGACCCTTAATACAAAATGGCAACACTTTTATACACACACAATTATAATATGTAGCAAGTTGCCACTGTTATCAGTCTGTATGAGTTCTCATGAATAATTAAAAATAGTTTGCAAATTGACTTCTGCTTTTTAGTTTTGAATGCAATGTTTATGCAGAAGTAGCTACACTAAAGACATTTGGATTTTAATGTGTCAAACCACACATGTTGCATCTAGTCTGATGATCTTACTTGACTTGGTGGTGGTGCTGGTGCTGAAGCAGGAGCAAAGGCATCAAAGAAGGACAAGTCCGGAGCGGCAACATTCCCGGGACCCGGAGTAGGGGCTGACGTCGGGGCACTCGGAAAAGATGGAAATGACTGACCGACCTGGAAGGGGACAGATATAGGACCAAGGACAAAGACAAAATAATATTGACATTAGAATAAACCAAACAAATGACTAAATAGAATGGTTTAGAGGCTAATTTCCTACTAGCAAGTAATATGTATTAAGAAGTAATTATAGTGATCCAATTCAGAAAACATTATCACAAACGGGGGCAATATGTTTGTACCTTTCAGTCATACATCTACTCATAAAAAAAGCATGATTTGTTGCATGAAAAATTATTATACAATTTGTGAAAGTTGTGCCAGTGTTCCTTTCCTCGTTCAGTTTAAATATCTTTTGGCAATGTTTTAGATCAGCTGCTTCTTGGGACTTAAATTTAAACTTGAACATTATTCAAAGTTACATTTAAAGTGATATCTTGGCCGTTTTGTGCCTTTATAGTGAATCACATCCACATAATGAAGTCACTGTTGCTGAAATACTAGTCATACATGCACACATCAGCAAAATCTGAAAGAGGAACAATGGCGTAAATCTTACTTTCCACAATTACTGCAAATTTTATTAAATGTTTGTGAAACAAGTGTATGAAACAATAGGATTTAAGGTGATCTTACCTCTATGTAGTCTTCTGGTACCAGTCCAATTTCTCCTCTGGAATTTTGTGCCTCAATCCAGCCACCTCCAACATTCTGCAAAAAGCATATTGTGCCACTTCTATGTACACCTTCTCATTTGATCCTAAGCATTTCCAGTATGTCTGTGGAATAGCTGTGTGTCTTATAACGCTGAATATGCAAGGTCAAATTTCATAAAGTTTTAAGAGCAGATGTTCTACACAGTATATCTATTTTGCTAAAAACAACAACAACAACAACGTTTGAGTTTTTCCTTAACAGTAGCTACAGATAGACTGAGGACTGACTTTGATTAGAAAACTATGTAGGTCAGCACACAGTAAGAGACCTTTGAACTACTAAGCGGCAGTAATGACATCATATATTCTCTGTTTATTCTTGTTTATTCTTGTTGGTGTGACAAGTATGGAAATTAACACAAAGCACCAGGGCCATACCAGCCAGAGTCCCCTCACATCAAAGTAAACATATACCTGATTAGTGATTGTGATTGTCTCGCCCTCTTTCACTGTCAACTCATTGTTGCCAGGCTCTGCAGCGAAGTCATATAAAACTTGTGCCTGAAAAACACATGTACAAAAATGTAGTATCTCACATATTGCCCCCATATGAAATAGCATGCTGGACTGCTTTAAATTTAGAGTGAAAGTAAAACAGGTCTGGCAAGTTCTATGTGCTTGTTTTGCTGACTCTTTAACTAGTTAGTTACTAGTGTCAACAAACAAGGTCAAAAACAGGAAATTCAAAGGTTCATAAAAAAGCTATTTCCCATTAAATTAAGTTACAATAATCTGCAATTGTACATTATCTTTTCTGTACATTATTGAATAGGCCTATTATGTATCATTCTAGATTAGATTTTTTAAAAATAGTTTTACATATCAGTTCAGCTGCTAAATATAAATACAAAAATGCTTTCCACTTGTATATTGTATCAGCAAGTCTTGTTATTCCTTACATTATACCACAGAGTACTTCAAAACACTCCATTCCTTGAAGAAATAAAATCTGCAAACGACTACAATTCCCAGCATTCCACGGGGGAACAAATGACCCGCACTGGAGAGGTAGTAAAATGTCACAAGACCACTGTTTTAGTAGCACGCACATTTTCCATGTACATTTACTTTGGAAAGCTGGCCATGTGCATTCGGGGTGCATTTCTACACCTAAAGCATTCATACATATAACTTTTTAGATACAGTTTACAGAAGAAAAACTGCTGTTAGCTAAACCATATGCAAAGCTGCAACAAGTCGGGTGCCTCTGTGAATCCGTGTTTTGTAAATTCGTCGAAACAGCTGTCAACAAAAACTTAAAGCTACACAACTCAATGCCAGATGTTGAAACTATCCAGAAGACTTGTAGGGCTTACCTTTACTGCCATTGTCGAGGTATTGACCAATCATTACCAAAAGAGGCCCAGTGCTTTCAGGATTTCCGCTCCTCAGCTGGACATTTTCCCCGCTGCTTTTCAACTAAACGAAGAAATCAACGTAGTTTCCCAACCAGACAGCAAGGGCAACAGAAAGCTTAACACATCACTAAAGTAGTTAATCCCCCGAAAATCAAGAAGCTAAGCAAATACGAGAGAAAGTGAGCTCTGCCTCTGTTTTAGTAGAAGTTTGAGCCGCGTATGGAGCCACTACTGACAGCGCGGAGGGAGTGACCTGACTGCGAGAATAGAAAAACCGGAAAGGTGTCAGAAGATGTGACTCATTTGAATGAAACAGCGGGGACAGAAAGTTTTAATTTTTTTACACAATATTATATTATTTAAAAAAATATATAGTTTGAAATTAAATCATACAAAGTTAAATTCAGATAAGAAAATTGAAAAGAGATTGTTCTTCAAACCGCTCTCAAAACATGTTTACTCAATTTTCTTTATCTGTTATAATTATATTTGCTAAGACTGTTATAACAGTTAAGTTACGTGAGTCATTCTTTAGATGTGTATTTACAGTGTTGTTGACAGTTTACTGGCTCAAAAGCCAAAGGGAGGAACCCCAACTCATTTCACATACAACACTGACCTCTGTTGGGTTCAATTTAGAATTACACCACAAATATATTCTCACCTGAAAAAACATGATGGGATAAAATTGTGTATTGCATTTTCAATTCTTAAGCCTATATGTGTTGTGTATTAAGTAGATTTATCATCCCTGAGCAAAAATAAGCCTAGTTGTATCTTGTGAAAATTGTTTATTTTTATGCAACACTGTAAAAACATGTAGATCTAAAGTAGCGTTAGATACTACTAGGCGATGAATAGAAACTATCCTGAAGCTGGTTAATCATTTACAGCTGATAAATATTAAAATGCCTGTTCTCTGCACTAGGGGGAGCTCTGACTCAAACCCCGAGCAGTGACTTTGCTGTGGCTGTGAATGAATGTGCACAGCTAGCCTCCAGCTGTAGCTTTGGCAATGTTGTCACTATCAGAATGATATCTCAGCGGGAGAAAGGAGAATTGGCTCGGTTTTATACTGTCACGGACCCCAAGAAACACAAGAAAGGATACACAGTGTACAAAGTCACAGCAACGGTAAGCAAAGTTCAATATGAGTATTAAAGCTAGTGGGGGTTGTTGTTAGCTTTAGCTGGATGTGTAGCTTGAGCTAACAAAGCTAATGATGATGCATAAAGATAATTTATCTAATGTTACCCAGTTCACCTGATGACATCGGCAGAAATAGATTCAGACAAATTCAATAAAAGGTGATAATATATTTTAGTAAACTAACATTTGTTGTAACTTGTAACTAATTGTTATCACTTAAACTAAGCTAGGATTTATTTCACATTACCATTAAAAAGGTTGTTAAATATGTTTACAACTGCGCTGTTTCTAAATAGATAGCATTAGTATTCTTTATTGTATTATTTTGTTGTTTGCTGTTGATGTCAATAACTAGGTTATGTCATACCTGGTAAACACCGCCGCCTTCCAGACATTTCTTTTGAAAAACCTATTATTTAAAGCTAGGTTTTATTATAGGCCTATCCATATTTCAAAAAATAAAATCATTACTAATTATTTTACTGTGTTAGTAATTTTGGTTGAGGCTTTGGTGAAACTGAAACAAAGTTTATTTTGCCAACACATAAGTCTGGCGATTTGACCACTGACAGTGGCTTGTCAGTAAAACCACATGTCTGCTAGTATGTTGGTGATGTCTCCTACTCACACACCCAGTGCATTTCTTATAATGCGTTGCATTGTCACTGTCTTCGACTCTCATTTGACAATCTACAAGGCAGAAGGCATGATGAGAAAACATGTACAATAATGTTATTTCTTTATAGATTATCTCCAGGAAGAACCCAGAGGATGTCCAAGAGGTAAGACACACTACTGCATGTGGTTTGATTTTCTGGTTACACATACAGACTATGTAACAGCAATTTATAGACATCTTCCTGCAGGGTTGAACAGAAAACAGTAACTGTAAAACTGGCATAAAAGTGTAAAATCAAAGACCCAAGACTACATGGCTCTAACTTTGATCCTCAGTTGATGTTTTTTATTTGAAGGACATACATTTTGAGTTTAGTTTTTACTACATGGAATGCAGTTTAACTTGTAACCAGCACTAATGTTTAAAGCGTGATACCAATTACTGCCTGAGAGACTGTCTGAGATACTTGTACATACTCTGAGCCAAAGCTCAGTTGGGAGTGGTAATCTGTTGCTATTTTCTCAAACTTGTGGATAGACAAAATGTAATAAATGTGGCAAAATGGACTGAGATAGTACTTTCAGGTGAGTGATGTTGAGGTTACTGTGTGAGGTGAAATACCTTACAATAGGAGCAGTGCTTTATTAAATTAAATACACATTCTTAAAGTATATCATTAACCTTTATTTTCTTTCAGATAACAGTTTGGAAACGATACAGTGATTTTCGTAATCTCCATCAAAACCTGTGGCAGCTACACAAGAATGTGTGTAGCCAGTCTGAGTTGTTTCCTCCGTTTGCTAAAGCTAAAGTGTTTGGTAAGTTTGTTCATTGCCTTGGCTACATAATGAATATAATGTATAAGTTATTGTACAGCTTGTGACTAGACGTCTGTTGTTTTTGTAGGTCGATTTGATGACACAGTGATCGAGGAGAGAAGACAATGCTCAGAAGATTTGCTACAGTTTTCTGCTAACATCCCCGCTCTCTACAACAGTCCACACATTCATGAGTTTTTTAAGGTCTAAACACACAAAAGACACAAAACTGTCTCAAGATCCCACAGATGGATAATTTTCTATATTTTCTCCCTCTCAGGGAGGTGAGGTCCATGATGGCTCAGAGCTCATAGGACCAGTAGAACCATTATTGGACTTCTTAGCTGATAGTGTGTCAGACTGCAGCTCTGATGGTAGGCTTGCATATCACACCAGCAGTCTAAAGTTTTGATGAAATGTTTTATTTTAGAATTTTCTTGCTTCATAGTTCAAAGGGACATCAGCGGTGCAGAGGATTTGACTATCACATCTGAATATGGAGGTATAGTTATAAAGTCATAATACAAATATTTGGCTTGATATACTGACGTAATTTTCTCTGGTCCTCAGGCCCATCAAGTGACAGTGACCTGACCTCTCTTGCAGTAGATACTGACTCTTTGGCTGAGATTGATGATGGCATGGCCTCAGGGCGCACATCCCCAAATCTTCCACAAGGGGGAGCCCACAACATTAGCAGCAGCTGTAGTCCTCGCTTGCCTTCCTTGTTTGACCGTCGTACCCCATCTCCTGCCCCTGTGCCTGCATCTTCAGCCCCTAACTTAGAGGCCAGCTGGGCTCCCAAGACACATATCTTTTCAGGAAGTGTGAAACGAACAAATAGTGGAAGCTCCAAGGACTTGAAGTCTGATTATTTAGACAGAGCCAGTGAGCTCATCTCTTTGGCTGTACAGAAGGAGAAAGAGGAGGATTTTCAGTCTGCTTTTTCTTACTACCGCAGCGGAGTGGACCTGCTGCTACAGGGAGTGCAAGGTCAGTTTGAACTTGGCACTTTAATCCTGAGGTTAACTGTAAACAAACACCCATAGAAGCACAAATAACATTGACTGGATCTTGAAATTAAAATATCAATATTATAGCATATGGTTGTACAACACCTAAATGCATTTTGTTTTTGATAAATATGTAATAAATCAGTTCTCACATTTATTTTACTAGGTGAGCTTAGTCCCACACGACGTGAGGCGGTGAAGAAGAAGACCGCAGAGTATCTGATGCGTGCAGAACAGATCTCCAGCCAGCATCTGAAAAGCAGCATGGGCCAAGGGTCAACACAAACAGTGGTCAGTGATACAATAGTTAAAGATCACAGCAACACTGAGAAACGTCTTCTTAATAATAATAATAATAATAATAATAATAATAATAATAATAATAATAATAATAATAATAATAATAATAATAATATTAAAATTGCTTTAGGCAATGGCAGCCCAGTGCTGTCCATCCACAGGCAGAGAGAGCCAGCATCCTTCTTCAGAAGAGCTCAGAGTGTACAGAGTGTTGGGGATTATAGATAAGGTCAGTATGAAATAATGTGTTTTATGATTTTTAGACTTTATTATGGTTTATCATCAGAAAGGTCTGTTACTCATGTTTAATAGAACTTTGTCTGTGTCCTTTCCTTCTTTGTCCACCCCTTTTATTTAAAGCCATAAAAATCAATAGGTTTTCTGGATCATATTATAAATGATGAGTGTGTTCATAGTAAGTCATGACTACCACAAGGTCAGTTTAGGTTGCTGGTCTCCTCAACCAGCTGCCAACAAAGCAACTTCACCACTCAGCCATGAAATGACTTGGCAAGCAGCTTAGAAAGAGCCACACAACACTGAGTCAATGATGCTCATCCTATACACACACACTCCCCAAGGAAAATGTTGATACAGCCCCAGAAAGCGCTACTTCACTGTGGTTCACACATTAAATCAAAGAAAGTCAAATGATTTAAACAATACATAAATAAATGCTATGCCTCTAATGTTTTTTTGCAAAATCCTTCCTTCCTTTTTCACTTTTAATGGGGACAGAGAGGACAGATGGAGAGAAGTCCTCACCCTGCTGCTCCCCCTTCCCTGATGTTTATGTCTTAATTATATTAGCGCCTGGCTAGCACCGCCGCTCTGTTTACTCACAGCTCCATTCATATCCATTTAGCCTGCACCTGTTTGGTCCCAGTCGGGGTCACAATGAGATCGCGCACCTCACACCAGCACACAACAGCTCGCATACATATGTTTATGCGCTCCCATCGGGTGAAGGGAATAGAGATGTCAGGAAAACAGAATCTGAAGACGGAGAATAATCACATTAATGTCTATTGGCATTTTTTTATGTAAAACAGAGCAAGACGTGATTTTTAAAAGATATTACAGTGTTGTTATTAATTATTATTAATATTAAAATCTAGGTTAAAGTACTGTATTTTTGTCTAGCTCTTTGTGACCAGCCCAGCAGGGTCTTTCTTGCCACTGCCACTTTGTCTAGTGTAATTTAGGGACCAACATTCATCTTGCAGTGACCCTTGTATGGGTCCTGACTCAGACTTTGAAAAACATTGCTTTGAGGGACATCACCACTATATCACTGAAGTACACATGTTCATACTTGGCAATTAATGGCACTCTTCCATTACAGGTTCTTCTGGTCATGGACAAGCGAACACAAGAGACGTTTATTTTGAAGGTAAGTGTATGTGTGCGTCTGACTGTAAGTGTGTGTATGTGTGAAGTGTGCCAGGCGCCCCTGTGTGCGACCGGTGTAATTGATTCTAATGGGCCGATCCCTGTCAGCTCCTCTGCTCTCAGGTGTGAGACGTGTGCCAGATGCCAACGCACAACGCGGGCACAGATGACTACACAGCCATATGCACACATACATGCCACACTCACTTCAATGTGAACTTTACGTGTAGCGCCGTTGATAGATTTGTGCAGCGCTTTTAAAGTCATGCGCTGTATGTGGCCTGATGAATCCAGTGACTTTGGGATGCCATGGGGCAAAGCTGGCACTTGGTTAATGTTAGGTTTCTCCTTTGCCACACTCCCTTGCTCGCTTTATTCTTAACACAACCTACAGGCCTCACCTCTGTGTATATGCCCTTTATATATAGGGTATCTTTACTTTCTCTTTTTGTCCTTTTTGTGTCTTTTACTGTTAATTGTTTTGTCTTTTTGCTGTAAACCTGTAGGGACTGAGACGAAGCAGTGACTGTGGGAGGGCTAAAAGAAACATTATGCCTCACTGCGTGCCTCATATGGTGCAACTGAAAAAGTTTGTTGTTTCTGAAGACGCAGTTTTCCTGGTGCTACAGTATGCTGAAGGTAACTATAATTTACTCTGTCTACATGTACACTATTTTTATATTTAAAATAACATTGTAAGTTTTGTATAAATAAGTAGAAATGTTTAATCTAATCTAGTTTTGACAAGTGAATTAAGAGATTTTGATCTCTTAGGATAAAACTATACTTATTTTTAATGTTGCTATTAAATGGTTAATCCATATTAAACATTGTTTCATTTTTTTTACATTGTGCATGAATATTCTATTGTCTTGTGAATTGTGCCCGTGCTTGACACAGATGTGTGATGCAGATAGTTATGAGTCACAGGTCATTTTTTTAATACCAAATGACACAATGCTTCATTAGCAATACCAACACCTGGGCCTCCATATATCCCACTTGTGCTCAGATTTTGTGTGTCTGAAATGTGTGGATGAGCAGGTAACTATTATTTTCAATGCTCTGTGACCTGTTCAATCTGGCCTCCCCCATAGCCATCATGTCATAATATTAGTGGACAGTAGTCAATATTAAAACAGGTTGTTACATTTGATCTGATTGAGTTACAAAAAGTCAGAGGCCAATGAAATTACTGTGATGCTGGCTCTATCCCTCTTCCATGGTGTGTGGCTTTAAACCATTTATCAAGGAGAGATAGAGAGAAAGCCAGTGACCTGAATGACATTGGACAAAACATGTGGATAGTTTTACTTTCAAAGCCATCAAGTAGTCCTGCTATCATTATCATCATGTGAACTCTCTATTCATTCTCATCTCACACAACAGATGCCAGCTTCCAATTGCTCAGGCTACAGCTGTGTGTATGTAGTACTGTGTGAATGTGAGAGAAAGTCAAGTTGAGTTTCTAAAATGCTTCTAAAAAACTGCACTCTCTAATTTAGTGAATATTGTGTTGAGGAACTTAAGTCTAAATCAATGGTTATATTTCAAAAATGTGTTTAAGAACCAAAAAGGTTTTGTGAAAACAAGCTTCCATTTATACTAGTGTTATATCTTAGAACCAAAAAAATATAAACGAGTATTTGAAGCAATCTTTAGAAAAAAAATGACCACATGGGCTTTCTTACCATACAAATCAATAAAACTAGAGAGCTACTGATGCTAAACTCTTTATTTTAATATATTAATTGCATCTCTACTCTCTGTCAACAGGTGGTAAATTATGGTCTCACATTGGAAAATATCTGCGCACCTCGAGCCCAGATGAGAGTTTTGACATTCCCTTCATCCAGAAAAGCCACATCACAGCCGTACACTCTCCCCAACACGCTTTAGCCCAGGTCGGGGAAGCTAGCACTGACTCTGGGGCTATTGCTGGACTGCCTAAAGAAGGGGAGACAATCTTTACATGTCCACTTAAAAGTACTTTCCCTCAAAGAGTTATGGAGCTAACAGGAGCTCAGTCGGACTCAGCAGCTACTTCTGAAGACGAGTGCACCAAGACCACATCAGAGGATGAAGTTACCAACAGTTATTTAGCCCTTTGTATCGAGTACGAACAAGAGAAGATAGAAGTTGATGCCCTGGTGGAAGAGGAGGAGAGGAGCGAGCAGGACATGTTGTCTTTAGAAGTGCCCAACGCTACCACCTCCTCACGCAGTCGCTCACTGCTTAGTAATGACAGTCTGTCTTCACCAATCAGCTCTCAGGAACTGGGCTTTTTCACTGAATCGTCTGACAGAAGTGGACCCAACCAGGACCACAGTGATGTTTTTAGTCCTTTGCCCTCGCCCGCCGTGCCTATGTCCTTAGATCAGTCCAAGCACACACCTATGGAGTTTTTCAGGATTGACAGTAAAGACAGTGGCAGTGAAGTGCCCTGTCTGGAGATGGGAGAGCCTCGTTCGTCTCAGAAGCAGCTGGCCTTGTTCTCCTCAGACCCGGGCTCTGATGGGACGGAGGATCTTCCAGAGCTGGCTCAGGAAGTCAAGCCTCGCTCAGAGCTCTGGGGGTTAGATGGTAGTGATAAAGACTCCCATGAATCTATACCTGTTATCTCATTTAAAGAGGCCATAGTGCAGGACGAGGGCCAGCCTCCAGACCTGTTAGTGAACTTACCTGTAGTCACTGGGGCTGAAGACTCCATACAGGAGGACCCGGACTCTTCAGGAGTGTTCCTGGGCCTTGAAGCCACAGCATCTCCTCAGAAGTTCACTCAGCCTGATGTTTTACAGCGCCACAGCCAACCCGAGGAAGAAGAAGAGGTTTTATCATTTTGTACAGCTTCTGCGACTGGAGACAACAGTGCCACATCTTCATCTCCCTTCATGTCACTGTGGGACAACTACAACTTAGCCTATGGAGAGGAGGCCTCAGAGAAAAGAGTGGTGGATCCCACCAGCCAAAACCCTATGGACTCTAATCTATCAGTAACTGACTGTCTTCAAGAAAAGCCTGAATCTTCGCCATTAAATCAGGACTGTCCAAATGTGAGTAGTGCCACAGTGAGCTCTGTCCGCACCAGGACAGACACAGAGGTCTCTGAGGCCACTGAGAGTTTACTGGGGCCTGACGAGAGCTTCACAGTCACACAGACAGGGGCCAGTGAGTTCGATCAGGAGGTGTCTCGGCTGTTTGCAGAGTTAGACGAGCTGTCTCTGGCAGCATCTAAAGCCCGGATCCCAGAGGAGTTTGTGAGATGTTGGGCCAAAGAGCTGATCACAGCCCTGGATTCACTTCATGAAGAGGGCATCATCTGTCGAGACCTGAACCCCAACAATATACTGCTCGACCAACAAGGTGAAACACTATTTCAATTGTAGATGTTGTCTGTAACTTTTGTTTCAAAGTTATCAGTTGTTTAAACTTTAGTAACACAGTTTACTAAACTATGGTAATTTAGAATTCTGGGAAGAAAATCTTGTTCTTGTTGTTCATTTGCAATATATTGATGCTATAATTTTCTTTAGTACAGAACTAACAACTGTTATTTATGTCTAAAAGCAGGAAGTGCATTAAACTTTATTTATACTCTAAAACTACAATCTGTTTTAAAAGAAAAGTGTTGCTTTACCGGAAGGTCACAGTATCCTCCTTGACGTCTTCCTTTGTGCTCTTACAATCATCTCACTCCGCCTCGTTATCAACAAGCATCTAATTAGCTGAGTGGCTGTTTTCGTCTCCCTGGTGGTAATTATTGTTCGAAAGGGCCCATCACCGGTGTAGTGTGGTGCATCAGTCTGGCTAGCCTAGGCTAATGGCCACGGCTACCTAATGACACCATTAGTTCTAATGATAGCGTTAACGGGTAACCGCTAAACAGGAGTAATCGGCGAGGCTGTGTGCTGGAAAAGCAATGTAGAGAGGCAGAAAGGATCAGAGCAAGGAAGTGCTCTTGAGATGCACATAGAGTCTGGAAATTAGAAAGTCAAAGTTACACTCGACTGGAGGCAGGCAAAATATTATCAGAGTTTTACTTTTAGACTTTGAGCTGAACCTTGTGTTGTCTTTCTCAGGTCATGTTCAGCTCACATACTTCTGCAGCTGGTCTGATGTGGAAGAGACCTGTGACAAAGACGCTGTGGTCAATATGTACTGTGCACCAGGTGAGGGCATACACTAACCATACACACACTATGTTTTATACAACTAAATCTACACATAAATCTTATGTTTGTGGTCATTTTCCTATAGGTTAGATTATATTTGTGTGTGGAAACAACATAAAAAGAAAAACACATTATTCCGCTGTAAGACATAAAACATGCTATAGTTTACTGATAGTGATTCAATGGCAGCTTGTTGACAAGAGGGGGCAAAATATTTTAAGACCAAAAAAGCAATACATTCCATCAGTCCTAATCTTGCAAATACTTAAATTGAAGGTTTAGTTTTAGTCCAACATCAGTTCAGCTTTTTGAACCTCCTGAGTTGACCTGTAGAGTGTGCTATTGTGCAACAATGAAGCCGTATTATTGGAACTCTTTGTGTTGCCCGGCGGCTTATGGCAGCCTTGGCATGCTGTTTAAAAGCTGTCTAAAACAAACTGCTGGTTGCATCTAACACACTGTCCCTACTTAGCACTTATGTGTGTGAGTTGGTGGCCTATGCTTTTCACGTTTATGGGTTGATATTAATACAGTCCTCTGTATACAATTCTATTAATTATTTCAATTAGGGATGCACCAATGCAAACATCAGTGCCGATCCAGGCCCAGAAGCTGGATCAGTGGATCAGTAAATAAGGCAGATACTGGAGCCAATATAATTTATTATACTTTATCCTAATTATAAACGGATAAATAATGTATCAAATTACATAAAATTACATTGTAACTCACAAATAACTGAAGTTATTCAGTTTCAGAATAATCTGCTCTGCATTATATTATATTCGTTTGGATTAGAAACTACGAAGGAGATAATGCTTTTACTTTTGCATTAGTATTGGGGAATATTGGGTACTGATTGATTCACCTAGCCCAAATATTGGGATCGGTATCAAAACGGAAAAAGCTGAGTCTAAGACAAAGAAAAAATATTACTGTGATAAAAATCAAAATCTTGGCTTAATAAAATATTGATGATTTTATATTTTTACCACATCGCCCACCGTTATGGTATAGAAACCTGGATGTACTTGTAAACCTTGATGATGGCCCTTAAACCAATTCACTCTCCCACTCACTCGTGTTAAGCCAGTCTCTCGTATTTATCCGCTCTACAAGCCAAAAAGGTCACTTCACATTTAAATCCTCCTTGTGTCTCAAATGCCTCTGTTGTAATAAATCTGAAAGCAACAGTCGCTCCATCTAATATCCAAAGTGTGCGTTTTACTCCCATAGCTACAGCGATGTAAAGACCGCTAATGGAAGCAGGTGGATGCATATGTTTGAGTGGAGGGCTGTAGGTGACCTAAAGATACTGGAATACAAGGAACACCACCAGCTCAATACACAATAAAGCTTCTATTTCTATTATGGCTGTTTAAATCCCATTGAAAAAATGCCATGTGTAATAATCAGAGTTTTATATCCTATGTTAGAAATAATAGTAATAATAGAAGTCAATGTTTTAATAATAAAGATAGAAAATAAAGTTCTGTCAAATTTTGTAAACTACAGTCTACACAGTATAGCAACAGTGAAGACCCGGACAAAACAAAACCATCAAAATTGCTTTCAATTCTTCAAAATAGCGGTAAATAAACTCCAGTGCATTTTATATTATATTGTATTGCCTGGGTAAGAACAGCATGAGCCCTCAGTCCAGATGTGAGAGGTGCTGTCAGTTAAACTTTAATCCCATGTGGCTCTTAATGCAATACACATTTAAGCCCAGTAGGGGGTGTGTAATACTTTTGTTCAGCAAGAACTCAAGCCCTATTCTTTCTAGAGGTACATTTCAAAATATGTTTTTTTCTATCATTTTGATACATTGAGATAAGGTTTGGGCTTTAACCATCAACATAGTTTAATTTAAATTTATGATGAAATGCAAGGTTTTTGTACTAGAGATTAAACTAGTTCAGAATCCAGGACTAAACCAAATGGTCTATGTTCTGAGTTTATTTATTTCTAAATTATGATAGTTTGATTTTTATTTGGATATAACATTATTTGATTTAACACTCCAGATACTTATTTTGTCACCAGAACCAGATTATTGCACTACACTTAGTTTCTTTGATAATTTTCGACTGTATATTGTCCAGCCCTTGCCTCTCCGCAGATGCTGCTGTTTGTGGTGCGTGCATATGTCCGTGGATGTATGTGCATAGATCATTACACGCACATGCACACTAACGTCTGTCCTGCCCTTGTTATGTTATAGCTGTTTATCCAGACAGGGTCAGCTCCAGTGATGGCTTCATTCCCGATGACAGATTTATGAATGTTTGCCAGAAAGCTAGCAGGGGGTCCGCTGTGACCGTATGTGTGTGTTAAGTGTGTGCATAAGACACAGAGAAACATGTTTTTAAGCACACATTATTCACACCAAAAACACATTAGGCTCCGAAAATATGTTATTTACTGAAATGTGGGACTATTTGCTTTCTCAGTTTCAAACGAGATAAACATCAGATGGCTACTGCTTTGTATAAATACAGTATGTGTTTAGTGATGAAGTACACAGAACAAAAGACAGAAATTTGGAAATCCAAACCATTTAGATGGGGTAAAGGGAAACAAAAAACACAAAAATATGGCTGTTTTATCTGAAATGACAATGGCTTGGTTATTGGGAAAGTATTTTTCTATCTCAAATGCACATTCAATTAAATCAAATTCGCAAACACTTTTTTTAACATAAACTGTAAAATTTGACATGTTTACTTAAAATATCTAGATCTAACCTTGATAAAAAAGTAAAGTCAGCATAGCATTTTTTTTCTTAACTAACTAAAATGGCCTATTAATCTTTCAGCTGTGTACTCAGTAAACTTAAACTTGATCTGTTCACTTGACATTATGACAGTTCAAGGCAGTCAGTTTCCTAGATTTTTGGTACGGTTAACTTGAGAGACTTTACAGTGTAGATAATGTCTGAATTTGATTGGTATTTGATCTCACTTGTTTACACACAAAACAAACTCTATTATGCTTATTATTATGTCAATGATATGCCTACAAGACAACAGAAAGCAGAGAACAAAGTCTACCTCCTTCCTACTTGCTAATGGTTTAGTTCCTCTCGCAACAATAAAGCCTGGTTATGTTTTAGGGAAGTGTGTCTAAGAGGAGAAGAGAAAAAGTTCCTTATGATGCCCAGAGGGTCGGAGATGAGCTGTTTATAAGAGGTACAGAGGGGAAGCCTTTGTATTGTTGTAAGGGTAAAGGAAGAAGTGTCACAATAACAAGCCGTATTGTTCTATAGTTTTCTCAGAATTCACAGATTAAAGGAATTGGTGTAGTTCAAGAAAGTGGTGTCAAATAATTCCATACTATTGTTTCTTACAATATGAGCTTTTGATGTTGATATTTTTGAATCTACAAATACAGTTTAGTTTAATTTAAATTTGGTTAGGGTTTGCACTCCAAAGAGGCAGAGGATTACTTTTGTCCCAACTGTAATAGTCACACAAATTAAACATGCATTGTGATAAAAATTGCAGGAATAAAAATGAAGGCTGCACTAATATGTCAACTTTTCTGAGCTTTCTATGGAGTTGCGTATAATATTTCCTCATCAAAAACATACCTAGGGTTGTATGTTTTTTCATCCTTGTTTGAGTAAACCTATATAATGCTGTCTGAGACACTTCACCGTTTTATGTACACAGGTGGTGAAACCCCACCTTGTTACTACTTAAATTGCATTGGCTGTAGGGGTGAAAGCAACAGTTGTCAAGAAAAAGTTTTACATACGTATTTTTTCCCCTTTTTTTTTTTTAAAGGCGATATACCCATCTAGAGGAAAACTAAACTGATTCCAAAGCTTGGAAAAGAGCACAACAAAAAACCAAAAATATTGTGATATAACGTTTTTTATTATATCGCCCACTCCTACTACTTGTTGTCTAACAGTGTAGTTTGAGTGACCCGTGGCCTGTGGACTTGGTTAATTTCTTGTCGCCCTCCTCTCTCCCTGCATCTCTTGCCTCTGCATTGCTCTGACAGAGTGGTAAGTGAAGCCAGCTCCACTGTAGTCCTCTCCCCGCAGCTCCTCAGACATTAATCCATTGTGATGACACCGACCTTGCTCTGAGACGTGTGCTCTGTGTGTGTGTGTGTCCAGTTATATTCCCTCCAGCTCATAAGCACGCAGGTATCGCTGGTCCGTTCAATGACGATCTCCTCTCCTTGGCTGTCAAAACACTGGTGCCGGGGAGCCCTGAAGACTGGTTGCTCAGTTGGTTGTGTGTGTTTATAGTTGTATTGTAGCCCTCGCTCTAACCTTGGCTGTAAGAGAGCCGCACAAGCCCGTGGAGTTCCCAAGAGGGGCCTACAGAAGACAATTGTTCTCCCCAGCTGAGGAGCCTGGTCTGGGGTACGCACGGCTGTGACCCAGGGTGCCTTTGGGTGACTCCCCTTTGGACATATCAAGGCAGAGGGAAGCTGTGGGGCAGAAAAGGCCATCTGGTATCCAGTGGTCAAGCTACACGACATCACAATGAGATTTGGTCATGTGTCTTTTGTGTTTTGAAGTGGTTTTGCGTAAGGCTGGTGGTCAGTAATCAGTGTTGTATAAATACCATTTTTTCTGTTGTGCAAAATGATACTTAAAGGAGTTTATGTGTTTTATAGATACATTTATGTATGTTAAACATTTTTGGTAGCTTGACATTTTTGTATTGGCCAAGTTGCACCAGAATAATTGCAATTGGATAGCAGGGTTTTTCCTATTGTTCTCAAATGTTGCTGCTTTACGTTTCTTGAAGTGTGCATGTTGTGTGTGTGTGTGTGTATGTGTGTGCTTGTTGTGTGCGTTGAGGTCAGGTCATGCAGATGGTGTGAAGTTGCAGCACAGACGGTTTCCTCAATTTAACAGTTTTTTTATTATGTAAATGATCCTTTTATGAGACACACTTGTGATTGTGTGTGTGAGGCAGCGGGACCAACATTATGTTCTATTGAGATACTGTGACATTGCGACAAAAACAATTTTCTTGATTTATAAATTCAATGTTTTTTAACTGTCTAATAAATGAATGTTTCTCTACTCTTTCAGAGGTTGGCGGTATCAGTGAGGAGACTCCGGCGTGTGATTGGTGGAGCTTGGGTGCCATTCTGTTTGAACTTCTAACAGGCATGGTGAGTAAAAAAAGTAGAAAATATTAGTCTTTGTTGCTAAGGTGTTTTGGGATGTCTCCGCTCGCTTCCTTTATGGTGGTGCCAGGTAGTGTGTGATTGTTTCCTAGTTTTTGTAGTTTGTGTGTGTCTGTAAAGTTCGTCTTGGCTGCTCTGTCTTACCCTGGTTCTCGGGGAGTGCCAGGGGTGTTGGTGTGACTTTCTCCCCCAGCCTGAGCTCCATCTGCTGGGCCAGCGGGTCAGCCCTCGCGGGTCTCTCTGCTGGCTCTCGGAGCACGCCAACCTCAGGAAAGGCGTGGACAGTGGCGACCAGGGCAGCTCTCAAGGCACTTCCAGGACTGGTCCAGGATCAGTCTTGAACAGGCCTGAGAGAAAGTGCACTAGAGGTGTGCGATATTCTGATAAAAGACTATTGTGATATGAAGTAATGACAATCTGCTAATCTGGAAAGGTGCATTAATCTATACCCTGCCCTTTACTGACATTTTTACTGTAACAATGCCAGTGTTCCTAGTAATAAAAAAGGAAATAAATAGTATTAAGCCTTATGATGGACATTGGAATGGATGTACATTTAATTTGTAGTTAAAATGGATTAGAAACTACATATTCAGCTGTAGTAATTCCAGTGTGTCTTACAAAGATAAAAAACAAAAATTGTGATGAAACCAAATAATAATTAATAAATAAATATGTCAACTTGGCTTAATAAAATTATGATTGTATTCATGCCATATTGCCCAAATCCTAACCGCAACAACTTTGTTCTTTTGTTTCTGAGGCAACAGTTGAATCCACATCTGCTACATTTTACTAATAATCATACCTTAAAACTGTCTTGGAGATCCCACACAATAGCACACAGACACCTGGTGCAGACGGCCTCTTTATTTCTCATTGTATATCAAATTTGAATACATTTTAAGCTCATTGCCAGTGGCTATATAGAAGTATCAGCCATCAGTGGTTCTCATCAATGGCCCAGACAAGAGCAGGGAGTGTTAGGTTAGTGTTTTTACATTCAATAGTCCTCTCCCACTTACCTGGAATCAAACCTTGGTCACACAGATGTCTCCTTTGATGATTATGTGGTGGTACCGGCCTGGCAAAGATACACACAGCGCGGCACACACAGTCTCTCTTGATCCTTGCCGGATAAGATCTTGCCTGGAGCAGTCTTGACTAAAGCTAGGACGGCAGCCAGAAGTCCTGCAGCACGTATCAGGAGGGAGAGAAGCGAGGGGCAACTGACGAAAGTGATGGGAAAAACAAATGCTTTTCTCATTCAACTCCAGGCCAGCTGAAAGATGTTGTAGATGCATACAGCGATTACACTCATTATAGTCAATTACTTTAACAATAGGCCTAGACGAGATTGCACTTACTGGTCTTAAAGCTCATGCCCGGTGATTTTAAGTGCAGCTGTGTTGGATGAAATAGCAGTTTGACCTCTGCAGAACAAGTTGTCCCTTTCTGTAAACTTGTTCTGTAAAAACAATGGACAGAATAATTAGACAATACATTTTCCATTTGATGAAACACACAGGAAGACCAACAACTGTCTATGTTATAGTTTACAATCAGTGTTTTTTCAGTTGTCTCTGGTCCCCTCCTATTTACGCAGTCACGATGCTCCCAGATTGACCCAAGCTCTGCGGGTGTCCTTGTATCTGTTTCCTCAGCGAAGAGTTGGTGAATTTCTTTGTTTTTAGTAAAAATTAACCCATGTCTGTCTTTCCTTTTAGTCTCTTTTGAGGTGCCATCCAGCCGGCATTGGTCGCCACACAGCGCTCAACATCCCTGAGTTTGTTTCGGAGGAGGCCAGATCATTGTTGGAACAGGTGAGAGTCAAGTCTGTATAAATATGGTGGTATTTACTTTTGTGTTTACAAGTTTCATATTATAGGTATAAGCAATACACCTTTTATATTACATACATTCTCTGTATACCATGAAACCAGGATTTCAATTATGTATAGACACCCTTAGAGAATTAGTAATGTTGCAGTGTGATCATATATGCATTATTTTACATTGTTAAATTTGTATGCATCAAATCTGAATAAATGAATAAACACACTCAAAACTATGGGGAAAAACACACATAATATACAGTAAATTGTCAAAAAATAATTGGTCTGTTACATGTAAAATTATCATCATTGCGTTTTTTGCTTCTACAGTTGCTTCAGTACAACCCCACAGAGAGACTGGGGGCCGGAGCGGGAGGAGTGGACGACATCAAATCCCACCCCTTCTTCTCCAAAGTGGACTGGCCCACAGCAGACACAGCGACATAAACGCCCTGACGTACCATTTGCTTCACAGCTCCTTTGATTTTACATTTTTGATGCAGGGAATGTCTACAAACCGTGTGTGCAATAATTCATACATTTTCTTAATTATTTCTTTGATTAGTATTTTATTTTGACACTCCATGTAACAGCTCATAGCCAAAAGGACAACTTCATAACAGTACTGTACGTCAAATGCCATTTACCCAAGTCATACAATACCTTAGTTAGTTCCCCATCACTATTCTCTTATATCACGCTACAGATTGTGACTGACCTGTTTTCTATGTCGAACAAATCCTACAAAATGGCATTACAAACATCTATTTTTTGAAGTGCCAACAAGGCAAGTCACATGGCACTGATGGACACTATGCAAGCCAAGTGAACAAAAATGAAGGCACTAAGTTATTGTATATGATTATGTAGTGTATTAGATTTACAGTTGTTTAATATATTGTGAGTGCTTTTAGGGTCAGTGTGTGTGATTTTAAAAAAAGAAAAAGCCAAGGACCATATGTTAAAAACCAGCCCTTTTTCACATTTTTAAATAAATTCTCTGCAACACGACATTAAGTGCATGCAAAAATATAACTGTACAATGTAATATATACAATGTAATGAGCGATCAAGTAATACTAACCATGTTTTTTAATATTGCCGATGTGTGGTGCACCAAGCCTAAGCCACTCCTTTCACAATCATGGCCGCCTCAGTAACATTTTTAATTGTTTACTACTCATCTGGTAATTTTCCACAAATGTCTTAACAATCATCTTTATTGCCAATGAATGACTGAATTATATGGGCAATATTTTGATGCTTGCTTCTGAGAAAAAGGCATTATTCACAGTTTGAAGAGTACACACAAGTGCTACTGTATCGCTCACTTTACTACACATTTGACACACCTACTTGGGTTTTAATATTTATTTCTCGTTGCTTACCCATGTGTGATGCTGTCTGTATCAAGTCAATGGGTGCACCTATGGGCCAATAAACCAACTAGGATGAGTACTCAGAAATGTCTTGTGTCATACTTTGGTTCAGGGCTTGACTTTAGCACTAACCAACTAGCCAAATGCAGGTAGATTTTAATTGTTGTTTGTAACATATTCACTCTCACTAGAACTGTCCAGTTGGTTTTTATTGCATACTGCACATTTTAAAACGTTTAGGTGTGACATTATCCATCCATGCTTACAAATGTCCAGCTAATTTAGAATATCACATTATAATTGAAGGGACAAAAATTGATTATCTAGTCCCAGTCTCATTTAAAACACACAGAAACAAGAACGTAGGAATTTTGGCTAGAAAATATATTAGGTGTTTAGTAACTTACTAGCCACTCAGCAAAAATGGTTATCCCTGCTTATATTTATGACAGTTATTACTCCTTCCATGTGTCATCTCAGCTAAAATACCACCACAATACAAAGGTCCCATTTATTGAATCTAGTCTAGAGCAGCTGTGGGCTTTTTCTAATTAGTATTTGAAGAGGTATGCTGACTCCCCTTCCCCTAAAATTATAACATGCTCCCACACAATCAAGATACAAGTTCAATTTTTATTTGATTACAAGATTTCTTTGCCAAATTGCTTGCGCACGTCTGTTGAGAATGATGTTTTTGAAATCAGAGTGAATGTTTAATGTGATATTTCGAGCAGTGTGACAATTACTGAGAGATCACATGCACAGGTCATGGGGGTGTACAGTTTGCAGTAGTCTGTGTTGGCCTCTTACCTAAAGGAGTCATAAATGTGGGTTGATTAGAGCTTGTCATGTGACCTGTCTCATTACACACACTCAGAGGGCCAGAGGTTCAGAGAAGAAAACTGTCAATCTCACCCATATACTGTAGATGTGCTTCAAGGCAAGGCACTGCGGGTGAATAGGGGGAAAAAAGTTATTGATATCAATTTGAAACTTTGAAATTTTGAAACTGTAGATATACAAGAAAAAAAGTAATGTAGGTTTTCTGTTATTTCATGTTTTCAAATGGAAATTATCAAATTTCACACACATTTTGTTGCCAGGTTTAAAATGCAGTCTATGATGCAGGTTAATTAAATGTTAAAATATTAAGACTTTAAAGTGCAGATTCGGTCTAAAATGTTACCAGAAGTCACACAGACTCTTTATTTCAGGTTTGCGTTTTTTGTTTAGTTACATTAATGGATGTATTAATCTAAAACTTTCAATACAATAAAAAATATTTTGTATTATAAATATGTTCAAGTGCAGTTACAAGGAGATTTGTGAGAAGAGAAATTCAGTAATAACTATTCAACTATTTA